>PVHP010014075.1:0-39743 GCA_004024765.1 Zapus hudsonius | reverse complement strand
TCGTCTATTCCATGGGCATTGTGGCAGAAACATCCAAAATAGAAAATGGTGATGTCAATTTGCGTCATGACTGCAAAAACAGAAGGGAATAGATGTTATGATTGGGAGGGTGAACTTTGGAAAGTGACTGGAGGGAAATGAGGATTGGGGAAAAAGGAGACAGAAATGATTCCTAATTTTGAACTCAGGCAACTGGTAGGTCAAGGCACTATTGGCTGAAATTGTCTGTGGTGCCTGGAGCCGTCTCACAAAGGAGGCTCCACCCTATTCCCACTGCAGTACCAGCTGCTCATAACCAACACAAGACTACAAAAGGTTGGCTCCTTGCTTCAATAAGGGGCTGGTTATGCTGTTCTGAGCTCCTAAGAGACTCAGCCCCATCTGGATTCTAGCTAAGATCACCTCCTTGCTCAGACTACTAGCCTGCCTCACCCTGTCTTGCTTTCACCCTATAAATATTGCCTCACTGGTAAACCCCAGTGCCAGAACTGGATTACCTCCCATAGAGAGTTGTTGGTCCAAAGAGGCCCATGAGGTCCCCAAAACAATGCAGCTTTTGCCAAAACACTTGGTTACCCATTAGAGATAAATGGAAAGAACCTATTAGTGAAGACAGGCTGTGAGCACGGAATACAAGAGCTCACAGTGGAACGGAAAAGAAAGCCAGCTCCCTGCTGGCTAGCCCTCATAGTGCTGGAGAATGCTATGCAAGCTGCTGGGGTTGGTGGATCCTGCAAGCTACAATATTAACCAGCAGGATGCACACACTTGTGCAATAGTGGCACACAGGCTATGGGGGTCATCAACTGCCCTCCAATTGGATATGAGGCCCACCCCGTGGGAGATAACTCAGATCTGGCACTGAGAACCAAGTCAGAAGCCTATGGAGAGGAAGGTCATAGACTCTAGAAAGAAGCTCCCGCTGTTCTTTGGTTAAGAAGAGAGAGTAGGCCCATCGGAAAATCTTTGAAAGTATTATATTTACCCCTTTTGATCCATGCTATTACTTTCTCTTGGTAGGACAATCTAATTTTTTATATTTTACAGATGGCAGTGAATATGGTTGTATTAGTTTAAATAATGTCCCCCAATAGATTAAAAAGTTTATTTAATTATAAATTGTCTCCAGCCAGTTCTGACTGGAGGAGGTGTGTCACCTTGGCCAGATCCTAGGGTTCAGCCCTAAGGTGTTTCTGGGGTGGATCTGGAATTCTAGCTATACATATGTAAAAAGCAGTCTGAGCTCAAGCCTGGAGTTCCTCATGTTTGCTAGTTTTTGGAGTGTGCTTGCTTGCTTGAGGTGCTGCTGGTGGGTTCTGGCTGTTTCTCTCTCTGCTTGCTCCTGTAAAAGGAAACCAGCCTTCTTCCTTCCTCCTCCTGGCTGTTGGTGCTGGTTCATGACTTGTACTAACCTGACAACTATCTCCAGGAGGATTGTGACAGACACTGAGAGGACTTGAAAATTTGTCAAAGCAGAAATTCCAAGAATACAGAGAATACACTAAAGGTGACGTATTACACACCTGCCAAGGCTCAGGGAATATTGCAAAAGAGGGGTCAGAGAGATGGTAGAACAACAGGGTGGGAAGGTGTATCCCAAGACACTGTCTCCCTCCCTCCCCCCCCCCCACACACACACACGAGAGTGACTGGTGTACTCATGAACCCAAAGTGAATACCAACAACCTTACTGAGGAGGGCCCTCAGTGGAATGGTGGTGGGGGCAACAGATTATAAGAGTATAACCCAGTGGAAATATGAATAACAAGTACTATGTTCATACTGTCAAGTTCATAATAATAAAAGTAATTTTAAAAACCACCCACTCAGTAAGTCCCATGGTTGTTTCTGCCTGACTTCAGGAGCCACACACATAGACAGTTGGCATCCTGTACAAACACTGGAGGAACCTTGAGTTGATCCATGCCATCTGCCTGGCACTGTTCATGCCACTGTTGTTGGCGGATTTCAAGCTCATTCAGAAACATAGACAGACTTAGGACAATGACTGAATCAACAATGACCATTCCATGAGCCACCGTGACAAATGTCCCCAGCTCAGTCACATGGTTAGTGTGATGGGAACTCTGGTCAGTGAGATATGGATATTTTAAGCTAAGGAGAAATTTCTGGCTTGAGAAAGAGAAATTTGGGACCCAGCAACATATTGGTGATGGAACACATTCCAAACCACAGGAGTCATGCGGTAACTAAGGGGAGTATGTCATCGGAAAAGAAAAGACGGAGTGAAATAAAACCTGAAGATCATCAGCATTCTAGAGAAATTGAAGCAGAAGACACTGATGCAGAATGGTGACATGAAGAAGAAGATCCAGGAGAGAAAATAGAGATGAAGGACCAGACAGGGATCGTACATTGGGAGGGCCACAGACGGTCATGTTACCTAATGACCGTACTAAGCATCATTTCAGGGCTGGAGTGGATACATCAAGCTGGAGGTACCTGTGAGTATTATGAAGTGCTTGTCTGAGGGAGATGTGAGAGAGGAGAGATGTTGCAAAAGAGGATCCAGTTTGTTTGGACGATGGAGAGACTCCAGTTATCATGACTTAGTGGGTCATACAGCCAGCCTGAGAGTCCCTGAAGGGAATCTCCAAGAAACAGGATAAACCCAAGATCTGAGTGTGTTCTCCTGAACACTCTATCCTCAGGCCAATGACTTGATCCCTGCAGACCTCATTTGTATGATAACTTACTTCACAGTGCCTTTGGGATGAGTCAGAAACACAAGGCGGAGTTATTCTACCAATAACCATCATCACTTCCAAATAGCAAATTTGGAAGTGAATTCAAGAGTCTCCTAAGCTTTTCATGCCAGAGCATCTATAATAGCAGTGTAGTGGAGAAATCCTGGCAAGGAAAAAAAAAAAAAAAAACAACTTTGGAGAAAGCAGGAATGATGACAAGGTTGGGTTGTGCAGGCCATTGTTGGGGTCGTGGCAGGACATCAAAGGTGGGAACACTTAGCAGATATGTGGAGACGAGGACCAGATGTAGGAGTGAAGTCAGGTTGGAGCGGGAGAGCTGGCTCTCCTCCACCCAGAGGTGAGCTGGGAGGCAGTAGGCGGTGGGGTGGGATACTCACGGAGCAGCAGAACCACACAGGGTCATCTATAATTGCCATGCAGCTAGCAGTTACCTTGTATCAGGCCCTCTATGTACAATGCCTTCAACCCTCATGATTCTCTGCATTTTACAGTGTAGAAAACCCAAGGCCCAGGGAGGTCACCCAGCTAATAAATGATGCAGCCCAGAATCAAACACAGTCACTCTGGCTCCAAAACCTGCATTCTTTCCACTACCTCATGCTGCTCTGAAGGACTGAGGCTTGGGGGAGAACTATGTTTAGGAGATGAAAGGGAACAGTTCATTGAACAGAAGAACCACCAGAGGGTGGGAGGTGATAGAAGCCAAGAGAAAGATTAAGTTTCAGGATGGTGTGACTGGACAAACTGCCAGACACTGACGAGAGAGAATGAGAAGTGAGACATAGCCATTAGATCAGGTCAGCAAATGGCTACAAGTCACTGTGGGGAACTGGTGAAAAGAAAAGTGCTTGTGAGAAGCATGACCTTATTATACGCTCATGCCCTCTTCCCCCAAAGGAAACTAGCTGAGAAACTCCTACATGGATTCTGACCAGTGTCTGATGGTGGCCACATGTGGCCGATCAGAGAGGTAAACAGCAACAAAGCCTCAAGCAGTCCACAGCTTAACTGGGGAGGCTTACTTCCCAATGTGGAGAGAACCAGCCAGCACACAGATTGAAGGGAATTAATGCCTTCCTGAAGATTCCTCCCATTGTTCTAACCTCCACCAACTTCTGCATTGGGTGGGCCTGAGTGTCCACCATGAGCCAGCCAGCATCTGCATGTGGGCAGAGATGCTCAGAGAGTGTGTGCAGCTGGAGAAGAAAAAAAAAAAAGCCTGGGAGAGAATGCTAAGAAGTGTCCAGGGTACACACATGCTGAGAAGGAATGGCCACAGAGGAAAGTAGCAAAAGGAGAATGTACAGGTGTCAAGATGTCTTTCTTGGGCTGGAGAGATGGCTCAGTGGTTAAGACACTTGCTTCCAGTGCCTAAGGCCTTGGGTTCAATTCCCTAGGACCCACATAAGCCAGACCCACAAGGTGGTGGCCCTGGTGCATTCTCTCTCTCTCTCTCTCTCTCTCTCTCTCTCTTTCTCTCTCTCTCTCTCTCTCTCTCTCTCTCTGCTTGAAAATGAATAAAATATTTTTTAAAAAGATGTCTTTCTCATTGCTTCCAGCAACAAATTCAAACTAATATCCCCTCTCTTGCCTCACTTCCTAAAATTCACGGGAAAGTGAATGTCATTCTTGGTGGAGAAGCAGGGAATGAAGACACTGGTCTCTTCCCTGTCAATCCATCACAGCCTGCATTCTGTCATCTCTCACCTGCCACGGGCTAGGAAAGTAAAAATGGAATTCCTCTGCTGGAGCAGCCTCAGGCTTAGGTAGGCCCTTGTCAGCCAGCAGAGCTTTTAGCTGCCACATTTTAGTACCTAAAACGCCCAGCGTCCTCATCAGTTCTTTTCAGTTGAGAATTTGCTCCCCTTCTGATTCTTCTCTGGAAGTGTGAAGATGTCTGGGAGCAGTACGTTCCATTCCTACCACTCCAACCCTTTGGGATCAGCCAAATCGCCTCTGTGCCTTGAAGAGTTAAGTCCTCCAGGACCTAGGCTGCTGGAATTGGCACCCAGACATGGTTTAGGGAACCAGGAGGTAAGGTGAAGGGCCAGATGGAAATCTTGACCCATTATGCAATTTTGTCCTTGGTTAACCTCACTCCTTGGCATGGGTTCTGGGAAGGAGTCATAATTCACTTGTAGCCGAGGCTGTGGGTGCTCTGGCCATGCCCCCTTGACCTACTTCAGAATGTACCTGGGCACACTTCCCAAAGACAGACAAGAGACCCCTGAAGTCGCTAAGAGTTTGAAAGGTTATTCTCTGTGGTCTCTTAGAGGGTTCCCAGCCACACTGAACTCCAACTGCCTTCAGCAGTAACCTGCTCTCTACCCAGAGTGCTTTCCAAATCATCCCTGAGAAGAAAAAAAAAACTAACCCTGCACCCAAATTCTTGTTTTGCTTTGGAATTTAAGAATTGTCCATTAAAAGGACAAACCATCCCTAATAAGGATGGAAAGAATTAAACTTCTCTGGCTGTTAAAAAATCCAGACTCCAAATATAGGAATGTGTATCACAATTTTAAATGCCTGTATCCTCTGACCTACAAATTCTACTCCTAGAAATTTACCTAAAGAAAAACAGGCCCAGAGTGTGCAAAAATGTATGTATGTTTATCACCGTTTACAAGAGCAAAGTTTGGGAAGCAAGTTAAATTTCCAGCAAATTGGTTAAAAGATTTTGGTATATTTTATTATGCCACCAAAAATAATGATACAGATTTTCTATATCTTCCCATATCTGTGTCAAGTAAGTGGTATGCATCACATCCGGTGTAGCCTACTTTTGTAAGTACGCTGTATCCATGTGTGTGCAATTGTTCAAAATCCAGAAGGATGAAGCCAGGAGGGGTGGTGTGTGCTTGGAATCCTAACCCTGGAATTCAAGGCCAGCCTGGATTACGTGTCTACCATTAGAAGCTATGGCTCATTTTCACTTCTTTATACTTTTCTGAATGAGGGGGGGGAAATGTAACATTTTTAAAAATTTAAAACGTGAAAAAAAAAATGACCAAAGAACTGAATGGCTTTAGTCACATAGAACTGAACCCCACAGTTGAAACCTCTGTCCCTCAAGGGGGTATTGTTCTGTCTCATCATCTGGGGGAGGTTTGAAGGCACTCACAGAAGCCAAGCTCCTCCCAGGCCCAGGCTCAGGCCAGGCTTTGTCAGCAAGCACATCTGCTCACTGACAGCAAGGGGGGGGGGGAGAAGCATAGGTCACGTGTCCAGCATGTGTGGCCCCATCTGACTCTGAGCACAGCTTGGGCCCCAGCCCCACTGAGGGCTGTGGCTCCAGCCCAGCTGCCTCAGTGCCCCACCGCCCCGGCCTCCTGCCTGGAGCCCCAGCTGGCACTGAGCAGGTCCCTTTCCAATTTGCTCCATATCCAGGACTCCTATTCCCAGGGGAAAAGCATGTTGCCATGGCAATGTGAGCCGGCCCAGGAGACCAAATCCTTCCCTGGGAAGCCTGCTGGGCCTCCTGAGCTTAAACCAGGATTCCTTGACCCACCTAGCCCTGTCTGAAAGGGATCCGCGGCTCCAGATTCTTTGGAGTTTGTTGAGGACAGAAGGTTAGGAGGAAGGGAGGGTAGAAAATGGGTAAGAAGCTTTTATGTGAAGCCCATAGTCCACTTGGGGGGCTCAACTAGGAGCGCTGTGATTTCGAAGCCAGCCTGGGCTAAGGAGTGAGTTGCAGGTTAGCGTGGCCAGAGTGAGATCCTGCCTCAAAACAAGAATGCTAAAATCTGTCGTCACCATGTCTGTGCCCCCACCCCCAAGCGACCACCCTGGACCCCTCATTCAGATGCCTTTGGGGACGCCAGTCCAACATTTTCCCCAAACCGCGGGGCGGTTCCAAAAGGTTCTGGGACAAGTTTGACTTTCTTTTCCCTCCAGCCTGGGACTGCAAAGAGCAAGCGCCTGGTGGAAGCGATCCCAGGCTTTCTGAGCTGCTGCGATCACAGCCCCACCCAGGCTGGGCTCCATGCACCCTGCAAAGACCGGCTGGGGACGCGGGAGGCGTCCACACTGCCCACCGGGTTGGGTGAGCCACGCCCCTCCGCGCTGGGGTGCTGCAGACCCCGCCCACCAATCAGGCCCACCTGGCTCCAGTCCTGTGCCCAGACCTCAGCTCTGGGAGGGCACCTCATGCATCTCCAGTTACTGCACCCCAGGGTGGCTTGCCCAGGGCAAAACTCCAATCATATCGCTGACTGGCTGGAAACCTTTCTCATCTTTGCTCCATCATCTGCGGCTCCTGGCTTGAGAACTTCCCACCATGACCACGCTGAAAAAAAACCCTGGGTGCCTGCCAGCTGGGAACTGGGGCACGTGTACAGCCAGGTGCCCTTTCCTCAGCCGCCTTCCCTCCTCCTGTGGCCCCGTGATCCCACAGGAACTTGGGTTTTTTAACTGCAAGGAACCTTCCATTTGCCCCAAAGCCTTTTCTCAGGCTGCTCTGCACCCACTCACTCCAGCACCTGGCATTTTCATTCAACTGCAGAGTCCTCGGGCATGCGCACGCACACATGGTCCCCTTCCTCCCCCTCCATCAGTTCAGGGAGGACTCAGTTCCCCCAATAGGAAAGAGCCCAGACAGCTGCCCACAGGTCCTGGAGAGCAGAGCTGGGCCCTTTGACAAGCCAGGATCATATTTCTTAAATGAGCTAAATGCAGCCGGGATCAACCATTTCACCCAATAAGTCCATATCTGTAGTTGCATTCTGACGGGGGTAAAATGGTTATTAATCCTTCTGTTGTAGGATATAGGCTGATCACCAGCTGGGGTCAGGAAAATATTCCACCCCAGCTCCTGCCAGCCTTCTCCTCCTACCTGCCCAGGGTACACCAGGTTCAGAGCCACCAACTCCGAGCCTTTGATGTAGGGGAACTCCCACATGTTCTGGAGAGCCATCCCTGGGATAGTTCATCCTTAGGCTTTGCAGGCAAGTGTCTTAACTGCTGAGTCATCTCTCCAGCCCACCACTGACTTTTTCATGCCAAGAATATCTGAAATGTGTGGTAGAAACTGCATGGAGATTCTAGGACTTTTTTGACCTGGGGCATCTAACCATATCAGGCCACAGGGGAATCCAGGTTGGCAACGGGCAATGTCTCTGCACCCATTAATAGCAAGAAATGGCACCCCCACTCCCACTTTCAACTTGTGTGACTTCTGTAGACCACTGCAAGCTAGGTCAAGCCTAGTAGCTGGCTTTGTCTCTGATCCTTCTGATTTAAACCCTAAATCTTCAGGCATGAGTGACTTCTAGAAGTTTCTCTTGGTGGGGAAGAAGGAAGCATGTTGAGAACTGGAGTTTACTGTATCCAGATCACATGGTTTAGGGTCTATAAGGCACAAAGACGTGATATCCCTGACAGGATATTTTCCTCAGTCACTTCAGTCCTGGACACACGAGTCAGCATCCAAGTTGCGATCTCTCAATAAACAAAGGCAGCCCCGTTGAAAATGAGGAAAATTTCTCCTGAGTTCATCCTACCAAAGGCTTTATCGGCTCAGACACCCAAAGAGGTGCTGTTAATGCCTCCCTGGTGGCTTGCCTAGCTCCCTGCCCTCTTCTTTGAGTTCACCAGCCCACAGTCCCTGCCCACCCCCTCATTTCAATTCCTTTGAACTCAAAGCACCTCTGTTTTCCACTCTCCGACCTCACACCAGTCCTACCACTCACTGTGATGGCTGCTGTGTTCCAGCTGCTGAATGATGGACATTTTCTGCAGTAATATTCACCGAGCAGATTTGCTTTCTACTCTCAAGATGCTTCTGGGGTTGCTCCTCCATCCTGCTGGCTTCTCATTGCCCATGATGGAGTTCTAACCCTTCCAAGCCTGTATCTACCCCTGTCTACACCTAATACTTGGTAGAGGTCTTTTTACCAAGGACAGTAATGTAAAATAAACCAGGGGCTGGAGAGATGGCTCAATGGGTCAAATGCTGGCCACATGGGCAATGAGGACCTGGAAAATTTGGGATCCCCACTACCTATGTAAAAAGCCAGGCATGACAGTATGTACCTGAAATCCCAGTTCAGGTGAGGTGGACACAGAGACTCTTTGGGGCTTGGTGGCTAGCTAGGCTAATGGGATTAATGAGGTTTTGTGTTTGGTGGGGTCTCCTATCTCAAAACGAAGGTGATTGAGAAAGACACCCCACATCAGCCTGAATTCAGCCTCCACATGCATGTATGCATGAGAACATGGACACACAGATGCATCACATGTGTGCGCGCACACACATACACACACACTCAATGAGAAGATAGTGTTCATTCTGCACAGCATCTCATGCCTGGAATGTCTAATGAGACCCCTCAGTTAAGGCGTTAATGGTGAGTTGTTTTGGTATATTGACAATAGCTCTCAAAGACTTAGCCTCGTGTCTTTCAAACTTGGATTATAGTGGGAGGGGCTGGGAGGAGTAGGGGAAGGTAGGTGATGGAAGTCTGTTTTCATGATGTACTTAACTTTCCTATTTTCACTTTTCTGTCAGTTGTTACTTGATTGTGCATTGTGATTTACCATTCCATTTGTACCAATAGCACAAAACTTTTAGCATAGCATTTCTAAAGTGGCTATGATCTTTAATAGTTTACATTCTCATTGCTGCGACAAGACACTCAACTTGTGGAAGGAACGGGTTGATTTCAGTGTTGAGAGGAAGTTTCATAGGCATGGCAGTGTAGAAGCTGGGCATCACATCTCATCACATCAGCTTGGAGGGAAGTAGTCCAAGTGAGCTAGTTAGCCAATACCAAGTAGGGATGAACTAATAAGTCTCAAGGTCCACCCTCCAGCAAAACACCTCCTCTAGCAAGGCTCCACCACTCTCCCAAATTGCCACCAGCTGTGGACCAAATACTCAAAACACATGAGCCTATGGGGAGCGTATCATTCAAACTAGTACATGATCTCAAAGACTTAGAGAATAGCTTTCTTCTGAAATAAATCACTTTGCTTTTCAAATTGGGAAGCACTGACTCGGGAATGAGCACCACAGAACTTCAGTGTTGTCCATATGTCTGGAAACACCGAGGGGGAGATGCAGACATTTTGGACTCAAATCCTGCCCTCAGAAGCTTACCTGGTCAGTAAGGAAATAAAACAGAAACATTTTTAAATTATACATAAACAGTAGCAATGCCAGATGTGTCACCAACTGATATTTTTTAAAGTGATGTACACTTTCTATAGGATCGGAGTGCTTTCTATGGAGGAATAATCAGTTGAAGCTTCCTTGGTTGGGGAAGGGTCTTTCAGAGGAAGGGCTTGATGGTGATGTGTGTCTGGGGATTAAGCAGGGCTTTAAGTGAAGAGCGAGAGAGGGAGACAGGCAGGCAGGCAGACAGAGACTGATTCATCATATGCAAAAAAAAAGATATTTAATGGTTCACAAGGTCCCACACTTGAGATGGAGATCAGAGAGGACTGAATGAGATGTGGTAGATAATGTTGTGCCCCTACATCCTCCTGAACCCACTCTCAGTTCATCAGTCTATAGGGACATGATAAACACATGCTTGAGAATTTACATGAGGACCAGGGAGATAGCTCAATCAGTAAAGTGCTTGCCTTGCAAGTGTGAGTTCAATCTTCAGTATCCATGTAAATGCCAGGTGTGGTGGCATGGGCCTATAATTCCAAGGTAGGAGCTGGAGATAGGTATATCCCTGGAGATCACTGGCAGACCATTCAAACCTAATTGGTGAGCCCAGGCCAGAGACCCTGTCTTTAAAAGAGGTGAAAGGCATTGTCCTCTGGTCTACACATACATACACACACACACACACACACACACACACACACACACACACACACATGCACACATGAGCACCCACACACATATACATGCTAAACCAGAATTTATTAGTTGATATATATTTTTTAAGTCAAGGGCATTATGGAAAAAGAAGTGTAGTGTCATTGTCAGCCACACACAGCTGGGATGCACCTCCAAGCCAGGCACAGTTATGGGAGGAAAGGTTTTATTGAAGCTACAGATCTAATGGAAGTTCCATAATGGTGAAAGAGGCCTGTGGTCCCCTTTCACAGGTCCAAGCAGAGAGAGAAAACCATCACCAGCATGACACACACAACAGCAAAACAGGCGGTGGGGAGAGAGAGAGATTTCTTTTCTCTTTATATAGCCTTAGGGTGGGGTCTTGTGATCCTTTCCCAGACTTGTTGGCTTCCTGGGAAGGCAGTGCCGGAAGGAAATTCCAGAGGCTCTGCTTGTCCACAGCCGTTGGTTGGAAGAGATCATGTCCCCTTGCAAAAACCTCCCTTGCAAAATAACCATTGTGATGGTTAGGTTTTGGTGTCAGCTTGACCTTTTTAGTAATCTTGGGTGGGTTTCTGAGGATGTTTTCAGGAAGGCAGCCCTATCAGAAGGGGTCAGGATGTAACCAGAGAGCTAGAAATAAACATCCTTTCATGTATGGGCAGTGCAGGAAGGGAATTCCAAAGACTCGGGAAGCCATTAAGTCTGAGATAGGGTTGCAAGGCCCCACCCTAAGACTATATAAAGGGGAAGGAGATTTCTCTCCCTTAGTCCTCCTGCTTGTTTGCTATTGTGTGTGTGTGTGTATGTGTGTGTGGTGTTGGTGATGGGTTTTCTCTCTCTGCTTGGACCTGTGAAAAGGGAGCAGCCTCTTTGTTATTATGGAACTTCCCCTGGATCTATAGTTTCAATAAATCCTTTACTCCCATAACTGTGCTTGGTTTGGAGATTCTTCCCAGCATTGTGTGGCTGACCGCAACACCACTTAAAAGTGATGTTTTGAGTTTTTTTAGGCTTGACATTATTGATACAGTTTTGAGTCTATGTCTTCAACATTTTCATTCCTCCATGTTGCTAGGAAACTACTTTGCCATAATGCAACGCCAGTGTGATGACCTGGTTATATTGTGTCCTGAGCTGTTAGGTATCTGTGATGTAAGTAAATAAATGATTAAGGTGGTTCATGCTAAGAAAAGATATTCCAAGATTGGCATGGTGGGGGAACTTGAACTAGAGGATGGCTAAGATCTTTTGCACTTCTAAGGGCTCTCCTTATATAAGGGACAGATGAAATGGTGTCATTCAGATCCCTGACAGCATCTCTCTAAGGAGAGCAGCCTTCTCCCCTTCCCTAATTTCCTATGAAAGGTCCCATTTTTCACTCTAGACGGTGCGGTTCCTAGTAGCGGCGGGGAAAGGTTCTTTCTAGTGGTCTAAACACCAACACAAACTGCAACTTAAGTTTCTGGTTCTTTGGGACAACAGTTGTTGTCAAGGTCAGGTAATTCTGTGACTAACACGAGCCTAGGACTCAAATCCACAGCAGTGCATGATGAGGAGAAAGGAAGAGGGATTTATGGCAAAGCCACCAGTGACAGGGACAGCAGGAGGCTGAGCAGGCCCCAGTGACAGGGACAGCAGGAGGCTGAGAAGGCCCAGGTAATTACATTGCCCACAGAAGACCCTCAGGCCTGAGCATGGCCCTGGCTGAAGCTGTTTGCTCCAATTTACCTGGACAGCTTGATGAATAAGCTCCTCACGTGCTCAAGGGGATGGGAGGAAACTAGCCACTGACTAATCACCAGGGTGTTGCTGCAAGAGAGTAGAGCCTGTGGCGGCTGGGTGTACAACAGGTTCACAGCAGCTAAAGGGATTCTGGAGTAACTGGGCCACCATCACACACACACACACACACACACACACACACACACACACACACACACACACACAGAGTAAAAGTGGGGTGGAAAACATAACACCAAGATCCACCCTTCTAAGGCTGATCTGTATAAATATAGTGACAATTGGACAATTGAAGTCATTCACATAGAAATAGATGGTACCACTCGGGCCTGGGGGATAGCAGGCTGGGGGACGGCCCTGTAGGAAACCCCAACCAGAGAAGAAAGGTCGAAGAGGCCAGAGGGAGACAGCACAGAGTGAGGTGAGAGGAAGGAACCTCAGGAAGGCTTCTGACATAAAACAGTGTGTTGTTCCTAGGCTTGCCCAGAGTTTTAACAAGTGCTCACCGCGATGAATGTGAGTTCAGTACCTCTCTGCCCCCAAATTACTGTCATGTGTATTTTAAATGAAGAACATTTTTCCTTTGAAATGTTTGTGTATGTGCAGCATTTAATACATAGTATGCTATGATTGTTGAGTGAATGGATAATAATAATTAGTAGTTGTGGTATTTCAGTACATCAGGCCATATGCTAAGTGCTTTGTGTGAATAATTATTCAACTTAATCCACACGGTCATCTATGAGGTTTGAAAATCCCTCTTTGTGACCATGAAGAAAACAACAAAATATAAAAATGAAGAACCCTGAGGATCAAATAAGTAATGCAAAGCTTGTTTAAGTGATACACATATGAAGGGAGGGAGGGAGGGAGGGAAGAGAGAAAAGAAGACAGAAGGGCAGGCAGGCAATCTTTAAGAAAGCTCTGAGAGGAATTTGGTGGAAGAGGGGGCTGAAAGATTGTAAGAGCCACAGGGTGGGGGGAATAGCAGAGGCATTGCCTCTCTCAATGACTGACTGACTGCTCACACAGCTCATAACCATGGTGAATATCAGCCACCCCACTGAGGAGGACGGGGAGGACGGGGATGGAACCAACACATGATGTGTCCATACAAAGTTTCTACTTAATAAAAAATAAAAATTATTACTATTATTATTTTGTTTTTTCAAGGTAGGGTCTTGCTCTATCTAGCCTACGCTGACCTGGAATTCACTAAAAAAAAAAAAAAAAATTTAAACCCTGAGAGAAGTCTCATAATTTCTTAAAAAATCATTTGTCTTGCCCCTGGTACATGGAGCCACTTTAATTTCCATTTACCACCAGGTGTTAAGACCTGCAAAGAGCTGTGAAAACTTGTCCAGCCTCTCTGGGGACTGACAGAAAAGAAAATAACATTCAAGGCAGGAAGCTCCCCAGTAGCCATCTCAATTGAGGGCAGGAAGCTCCCAGTAGCCATCTTGGTTCAGGGCAGTGAGCTCCTAGCAGCCATCTTGCTTCAGGGCAGGAAGGTCTCTTCAGCCATCTTGGTTGTTCGGCTCCCAGGAAACCACTGAGAAGTGACTCTGTGAGCATCACACAGGCAGGTTTGACTCAGAAAAATAACGACAGGCTGAAAGGAAACATGAGTGGAAAAACAGTGGTAAATGACCTTGCAGGAACTCATGCCACATGGTCTCCCTCAGGTGCCCTGAGTTGGGACACAATTTTGAGTTCAGTAAACTTACTCCCTGGAAGCCTAAGCAGGGAAATTGTCTCACCCATCATAGGCTGAATGTGGAGGTTGCAAAAAAATTAAAAAATTTAAAAAAAAACCCATTTGGCAACTGTGCAAGGCTTCTGAGCATGCAATGATCAAAACTTAATTAGAAATGAAACTTAATGAATCCCAGGTGTTTCCAGCAGTGCTCTCCCAGGCAGGATTGTGCAATTCACTGCGGACTTGGTTCTGAATGGATTAATACCCTTTCCACAGCACAGGTCCACGTACAGCACCAAGGAACACTGCAGAAACACCAGCCCAGATCCCAGACTGTCATACATTATCAATTACAGTGTTTTTACTGTGCAAAGTTTTCTGCTCCTATAAAAGCATAATGCTTTAAATATAGAGAACAGTAACTTGTAAAATCTTGCCATTTCTCAACACATAAGTATCAAATTAGGAAATCTTTTGTTTCTGTTTTGTTAGAATAATATTAGGGGCCAGGGATGTAGCTCAGTTGGTAAGAGTGCTTGCCCAACATGCACAAGGTCCTGATTTGATCCCCAGCACTGTGTAAAACTTGGCATGGTGGCATACACCTGTAATCCCAAAACTGCAGAGGTGGAGGCCTCAGGATCAGAAGTTCAAGGTCATCCTTGTCTATATATCTAGTAGGAGGCCAGACTGGACTACATGAGACCCTGAAGTAAGGAAGGAAAGAAGGAAGAAAGGAAGGAAGGAAGGAAGGAAGGAAGGAAGGAAGTTAGTTTGATCTTAAAAATTACTGTTTGAGTTGCCAACATAAGTTTTATTTTTAAAAATCTTGTTGAATAAATTTTGGGATTGGGACAGAATTTCCAATAATTTCAGTAATGGTCCTAAACATAACTACTTACTTATACAAAACCACATTATCAGCATTAATGGTTATAAAATCAAAATGTTGGCCAACTCTGAAAAATGGTGAAGATGTTTTATGTCCTAGAATCTAGTACTCAGCCAAGATTTAATTCTTTATGTAAAAACAAACACATCCATCTCATTAGTATGCAATTTTCATCCTAATTGATTTTATTTTTAAAGGATGGTAAACATAGGTATACCAAATTATTGTCTTAAATTATTTTATGATTTATTATCAGTTAATGTTTGATTTATATACATATTTTATATGCCTTTGTACTTAGGGTAACAGAAAAATTTCTTGGGGAAAAGGGGCTGTGAGTTCAGAAGAAGGGAAGCCTTACTTTTCCTGATGCTGAAATCTTGGAATGGTTGCCTTGCCCAATCCAATCAGCATATGTCTTGTCATCTTGCTGACCATGCTGGATATTACAGACTTGGAATCATGGCCACATGTCCTGAGGGCAAGGAGCCCAAATGTGGCATTGCTTACTCTATGTACAGAAAGGGCCTTCACCTCTGCTGGTGTGATCATGGCTCTCACACCCTCAGAATCAGAGCAGCAACAGTGGATTTCAAAACAAGAAGTTTTGTCCCCAACAAGCCAAGGCACTCATGGTCACAGAAATACACCCAAAGAGGGGCCACCTTAGGGCTTCTCCTGGCCTTCAGATGGGAGACAGCTGTGGCTGCCTGTAAACTGTCTTTCTGCATTTGGTTTGTCCTTACCAACACAATGGGCAGAGGTAGCACTTCAGATATGAGTTCCTCCTTCCTCCCAGCAAGGCCTCCTGGGGGAAATGAAAGCAAGAATCTCATAAGGTAGGAGAGGGAGATGCTGTGAGATAGTGAAGGAGAGGGACATGACCTATGTCAGGAGCTAGGCCAGACTTTCGTGCCAGTGTTCCTCTGTGTGTCTGACAGAAATGAGAGTCTCAGGGAGAGAGGACGGAGGCTGTGTTAATCACTTTGTACTTTGTATGGCTGTGACCAAAGTACCTGGCAGAAAAAAATTCTGGAAAGAAGGGCTTATTTTTGGCTCACAGTAACAGAGGGTTTCAGTCTGTCATGGTGAGGAAGGTAGAGCAGCCCAGTTCTATGAGTGGCAGAGAGCCTGAGGTAGTGGCTCTTAACACTCTGGGGACCCTGGGAGCAGAGAGCAGCAGGAACTAGGCACAGGGTAATGACTTCAGAATTCAACCCCTAGTGCTCCCAATGAGCCAGGCCCTACCTCCCAAGCATTCCAAAGCCCCTGGAGCAGTACCAACAATCAGCAAGCAAGCCATATTCAAACCTGAAAATGGTGTGTGCCCTGAATTTGTCTTACCCTAGCTCTGAATGGTGGGTGTCACCATTGGGGTAGAGGTGACGAAGAAGGAACCCTGGCAATGACACAGCAGGCCCAAGCAGGAGAAGCCACCACACCCAGTGCCTCAGAGCTCAGGGGCCTGGGCTGTGGAGCACATGTGGTGTGTTTTACTCTTGCCACAAACCAGAACTATGCTCCCCTTTGAAACGGTCGCCTCCACAGCTGTTTGAAAAATCCCTGGGCACTTGGAGACAAATGATCCGAGCCAGGTTGTACTCACAGGTCAGATTTGGAGCTGGGGAGAGGTGTGACTGATGTGGGCCCTGCCACTGTATCCACAGCCCATCCATCACCCCTCAATGAAAATTCCAAAGGGACTGGACTCTGACAATACTGATTACATTAGAACATGATTGTGAACGTTCCAGAAAAAAAAAAAGGAGAGATTGGAAAGGAAAAAAGAAAGAATGAAAAACATGTACTGGGGCCTTGTAAGTCACGTCACCCACATGGAGGCAGAAAGGCTCCAAGCCCTTGTCCCTCATGGGTGGAGCTAGTTTCCATACTCTGAGGAAATGCAAGATATCCCCTGAGCCAGAAGACACCTGGGAGGGTAGCAGAGAGGGGGGAGGGCTCATCAACATGGTTCCACACACCTGTCACCCTTTGGCTTCCACTAGGCTTAACATGTCCCTCCTCAGAAATCATGCGATTTCAGCCACAAGTCCTGCTAACAGGAAAATATTTGTCCTTTTTTTACATCAGACTCACAGAGCTCAGCTCTCCTGGTTCGGGCCCTGCTAGGTTGCCTTGGGGTTCCGGGAGGGCCTTGAAGGAGAAGCATTTGGGGAGCCCTCCCCCACCAAAATAGGCAAAAGGACAGACACTGAGACGCAGAGAGGAAGTGTCCAGCTGTTGCAGCTGTTGGGCTGGCTCAAGCTGCATTATGCACCTGTCTCATCTGGAGTGAGAGGCTGCAGATGATGGCCATTTTGCTCTGACACACCCCTTTAAATATTCCTGGAATCCGCATGCAAAAGGAAGAAAATAAACTACTTTGAAGTTCCAGGCAGAGGGGATCTAGAAGGAGCAGGGTCCAGGAACACTAGGAATCAGGGCCCCTCCCTGCCCACTGCCTCAGCTGTGAGTCCCAGTTGGGTGGGGTGAAGTGCTCCACCACCCCGTCCTTGGGTGTGTCTAGGAATGGGTGTTGTCAGGGAACCAGCAGGAAGTGGGAGGAGAGAGGGCGGCCTCCTTGGCACAGCTGCTGCCTACCTTGGAGGAGGAAAGGAAGAGCCTGGAAGACCAACTTCCTGAGAGCGTAAGGCACCCTGGGCCAGGCAGACACTGATGCAGGACACTGCTGGCTCTGCTGTAAATCTAATAGATTCTTTAATTAATTAATTAATCCTCACAACAGACCTCCAGTGTTGGCATCATATAACCCCCATCAGTCCAGGTGTGTAATCCCAGCACTCAGGAGCCTGGGGTCAGAGAGTCTCAAATTCAAGATCAATCAGGGTTATATAGCTATCTGTCTCAAAAAAAAAAAAAGTAATAAAAGTATCCTTAAAATAATTGTCCCATACTGCAGATGAGGGAACAGGATACAGTGGCTTTCCTAAGGCTTATAGCTAGAGCCCCCCCCCCCCCCCCCCGGGGCTGGGTTTTGAACCCACAGACTGGTCTGGTCTGCATCCAGGAGTCCATTGAAATCATCTTCAAGATGTGTTTGGCAAGCCACCCCCACCCCTTCCCTTTGGCTCTCACCTCCTGTTAGGCTCCCCAGGCCTATGACTAGCTGTCTCCAGGTCTAGATAGGAGCCCTCCTGCCTTCCTGGACATCCACACCCAACCTGGGCAGGGCCTAGAAAATCCCCCCACACTGTTTTTCTGAGGTGTTCCCACCCCGGGAAGCAGACTTACTATACAAGGCTTGATTGCTATTGGAAAGGCCACCTGAAATTATCCAAGGGCTTTCTGTGGACTATCCAGGCCAGAGTCTCCCACTGGCCAGCCTGGGGTTCATGGACGACTTAAGTCCTTTCCTCGAGGGAGGCTACGAAGACTCTTACATCCCTCTTAGCATGAGGAGCCCTCACAGGGGAAGTCTGGGGCCGTGGTGTCTGTCTACCTGGGAGGCAGATACTCTCCCTAGCTTTCATAAAACCATCTTTCTCTCCTTTTCCCTGAGGTCAGAGCTAGTCTCCCTCAGAATCCTGGAAGAGGCCTCCTTCACTCCAACTCCTCCTTAACACTCCCGAAATTGCCCATAGGACTGAAGGCCCTGGAATACAACCCCCCTTCTCCCAGGGTTTCCTCTGGTCTCTTCAATTTCATGAGGCATTATCTTCCCAGAACACAAATCTTTGCCTTGCTTCAAACAATTTATAGTCTAATGGGCCAGCTGCCCACAGGACATGGCCACAATGTCTGTGCTGTCATTCTGGCTCAGCCCTCAGCCTTGGCCTCTCTCAGCCCAGGTGGACTGGTCATCTTTATTTCCAAGCAGCTCTGTTGCTTCCTTCCTGCCTAGTGAGCTCTTTGCTTGGCACTTCCTATTTATCCTCAAACCCTATGGACATCTTCTGGGGCTACTCACATACCCTTCTAGAGGTAAAACCAACACAAAAGGGAAAAAAATGTACATACCCTGTGTCACATTCACTTAAGTGTCTGTCTCCCCTTTAAAATGCCTAAGAAACAATGGCCTCATCTTTGCGTTTGCAGCCCTCAGAAAGAAAGTACAAATATTTGGGAGAGAAAACCACATGCAACTGGTATGCTTTATTTCCCAGCAGTGTGAATGCATTCCTCTGGTCAGAAATAGCAGAGGACACTTCAGGGGAAAGACAGCTGCTGTGTGAAGGAGGGGTTCCTGTACTTCAAGATCAAGTCTTACTAAAGGTGGTTGGGGAAGCAGGCTTGGAGTCTTTAGGGTTCTTCAAGTTCAAAGTCAAAACCTAACTTTCATTAGCCTAAGAGACTTTCCCTGGGCCAGCCCTGTGCAAGGAAAACTATCCTGCCTGCCACATGACTCATTTCCCAATGAGGCTAATGCCTGGTCCTTGGCCTCTGCCTCCTGATATTACAGAAAGCAACCCTGGCACCTCCTCTTGGTGAGGTCTTCAGCCCTCACCCCATCTCCATTGCCTTTGTCCTCAGGTGGGCATCTCCAGCCCCTGCAGCCTCAGTCTCAAATCCTTCTGACCTGTACTTGTGGCACCATAGAAAACTGGGTCTGAAGCCAAGTGAGTCCAAATTCACAGGCAGACTAAATCTCAGTGTCTTCCTCTCCAAAGGGGGGAGGTGTTTAAGAACCATCTCCAAGGGCTGCTGTGCAAAGCTGTGCCCACTTGACCACTTATATAGAACCTCAGCTTGCAAACAGTGGGCACTGGCTACCTGGTAGTTCTGGGTACAGTGCCCTGTGCTTTTCCTTTCTTGCAAGCGAGCAGCAGTTAACTGGAGTGTTGGGTTCAAGAGCCTGTTCAGGAAGCTACATTCAGGTCACCTGTGAGGCACAGCTAGCTTGGGGTGGATATGCAGCACACTGCAGCCCCGAGCAGAGCAAGGTGCCAATCATTTTTGTAAAAAAAAGCTGTACACATAAATGAACAGAAGTAGGAAAAAAATTCAGAAGGATGAACATCAAGTATTAAGAATCTTGGAGTTATAATTTTTTATTTGTGTGTTATATATTTATCTACTTATTCTTCCAAAAACGAGCCTGAATTGAGTAACAATAAGGGGGAAAAAAAAAGAAAGACCCACATGTTGCAGAAATCTGCCTGCAATATGGGCCTTAAACTCAAAGCACCATCTGGGATTTGCATGTCAAAGACTCATGGTTTACAGCTGCAGATGGCTGCAGCCTCCATGTGGAAGGAATTAGGGCAGCTGAGCATGTCCCCACCTTCGGAAAGTCCCCGTGTAGACAACCAATTCTACTCCCTAAGTGCAGGCTGCCCACAAGACACTCCATGATAAAGGACTTTTGTAATGCTGGTGGCATTATTGCTTTAAAAAAATAGTTTATTAGATATATAGCATTCTTTTTCTTTTAGTTTTAGAAATTAAGTGATTGCATTTTATTTTGAGAGCTTTAGAGTTACTGCACGCATACACACAAATTTTTAAAGCAAAGTCATTTCTGCAATCCAAATTCTTTCTTTCTTCCTTATCGCCTTTTTATTCTAGAAGTTTGCACATAAATTGCTTTTCTCGAAGCAAGCACTATCTCCACTCACTAATGAAAACTGGTTCTATCCAGACAATGCCAGCACGTTTATTTCAGGGTAAAAGCTCTGGTGCTGTGTCTCCTGCGTTGGCACCACATTCTGGAATGTTCCTCAGCAATGAAGGTGATGACATGGATATGTCTATGAAAAGCATATGAAGCAATGCTATGAGGTAGTTCCTGCTCAGGCCCCTCGGAGTCAAGCACTAGACCAAATTAACTCTTAGTAGCCTTTTTCTTTCTGTCCATCTATCAAATGTATGCCACAAAATAATTCTATTTTTTTATCTAATTGTTGTTTCTTATTCCTCCATGAGGGAAAGACTGGAGAAACTCTTGGCCAAAATTATTTTAATATAAAAATCAGCCAGACTCAGGTGTCAAGATTTCAAGGTTCAAAACACAAATTATGAATCATTTAAAACTAAGGTCTTTAAGAGGTAAGGCAGTCATAATCCAGTAATCCAAGCTATTTGGGAGGCTGATGCCTATTCAATGTCAGTCTGGACTACAAAGTGAGTTCAAGGTCAGCATGGGCAACTTGGTAAGAGTCTGCCTTAAAAGAAGAAATACAAAAATGGGGCTGGAGAGATTTCTCAGTGGTTAAGGCACTTGCCTGCAAAGCCTAACAACCTAGGTTCCATTCCCTAGTACCCACGTAAAGCCAGATGCACAAAGTGGCACATGCATCTGGAGTTCATTTGCAGCAGCTGAGGTCCTAGTGTGCCTATTCTCTCTGTTTCTCTTGTCTCTATCTCTCTCTCTGTTTTGGGGAGGGGGGGAATTGGGGAATTCGGGATAACAACGCATGGTTTGCCCACTAAATAATGTAACACATTATGGACAATAAATATATATTAAAAAAAAAGTGACAAAAAAAAAATAAATTAAAAAAAATATTTAAAAAAAAAAAGAAATACAAAAAGGGCAGAGGGTACAGCCCAGTGGCAGATCCCCTGCCCAGCACACAAAAGGTCCTGGATTCTCTCCCCCCATTGCCAAATAAATACATAAGCAAGCAAGGTAATCCTCCAATTATCTCAAATCTATTCACAAAAGAAAAATTCTAAGTGGAAGTGGTTTGTTTTGAGGATTGGTTATCTCAACTTCATTACCTCATCAGTAACCTGGGTTCTTTAGGGCTTGTGACTTTTGCCTCTGACATTCCACTCCTCCCCTCAGAGTCCCAGGATAGCTGCAACAATTCAGTCATCATATTCTTCAGCAGAAATTTCCAGAAACCTAGTCCCAAATCAATAACTGATGAAAAGAACAAATTTACTGAAAAAAAAAAAGAATAGTGAATCACACTGTCTAGGAATGAGGAGGGAAACTCCCTCCTTCAAACAATGGTCTTGATACTTAAATAAAATCAGAATTCAGTAAAAAGGAGAAAAGAAGAGACTGGATGGTGGGTGGCCCGCTGCAAAGACTTTCACAAAGAGGAGAGTGAAATTTGTAATGAGGGCTGGACAGATCGCTTAGCAGTTAAAGGCATTTGCCTGCCTGATGGCCCTGGTTCAATTCCCCAGTGGCCATGTAAAGCCAGATGTACAAATTTGCACATGTATCTGGAGTTTATCTGCAGTGATGGGGGCCCTGGCACACCCATACGAACTCTCTGTCTGCCTTGTTTTCTCTCTCTCTCTCTCTCTCTCTCTCTCTCTCTCTCTCTCTCTCTCTCAAATAATAAAAAATATTTTTAAAATGAAACTTATAATGAGCACCAGTTGATGCCAGAAGACACAAGAATAATTCAGTTCATGGTTCTAGGAGAGAAATAGTTGATACCTGTGAAGTCACAAAGGCAGCTTCAAGTAGGAAAGAATCAGAAGTATTTGAAGATTTTTCCCCATCACCACAAAATAGGAATCCAAGCAAGAGGAATTCTTATGAGCCGGCAAAAGTGAAAGAGGCCAGGAATGGACCAGAAGTAAATCTTAGCTGAAAACTGCAGCAGGTCTAGAAGGCAACAGGTTAAAATCCAAAGAAGTACCCAGGGCCTCAGGCAAGTAGGTATTTGAAACACAAGTGTGTTCCATTATGCAGTCTATGAATAGGAACCTGGAAGCTTTGATCAGATGAGTGTGTATGTTTCTCCTGTCAACAGCCACAAAAATAAAACATCTAGAAATCCCAGGCAAAATGAGTAGCCATGCCACATCACAGCACAAATATGGAGCAGAATCAAAAGTGACGTGCGTGGAGCTGTGGGTTGTAATTGCACAAAGACTCCATGTGGCCAGAAGGTTTACACATTTCCTCCCTTCAGCCTCTTTACGTTACGGGGTAGGATTACGTTTCCTTTGCTATGGCTCTATTCCTACCACTTTTGGCTTCATCAGTAGATGACAGTTATATCACAGTCATTTTATACATGCTATTTTTGTGTGTATTGCTTTATAATCCATCTATGCACAGGAGGGTGATTAATTACAGTCACAGAAGAAAGTCAGAGTTATAAATCTTAAAGATGTAAAAGTAATGTTACAGCTGATAAGAGTTAATGATATTGAAGAGGGCTGGGGAGATGGCTCAGTGAATACATAAGTGCTCACATCGCCTCCCAAGCCCGAGTACCTGGGTTGAGTCCTCAGACATCATGTAAAAAGCCAGAAGCCACAGCTGGTTTCTGTAATCCCAGCACTCTGACGGTGAGACAGAAGGTGGATACAGAAGAATTTCTCAGCAATTGAATGACAGAACAGTGAGATCCAGAGAATCCTTGCCTCGCATGAGATGGAAAGGCAAAGACAGACCCCAAAATTTCCCCTGACCTCCACACACACACCACCGTGGCACTCATGCACACACGTAAGCATGCATATATACACACATAAATAATGTTGAAGAAAAGAGTGGGAAAAACAAAAGACAGATTTCTTATTTAGGGAAAGAAGTTAATAAATATGGTCTGAAACTTCTATGAGCTTAGAAATAAGACTTAACAGTGACCACACTCATAGCTGGGAACACTCAAATACCCAAATTAGGATCTGGAAATACCATTTCTACTAAGAGTAACCAGAACAACTTGAAGGAATGGTTGATCCAGGCCTAGGGCAGCAATGTGTCCAGGTGTCAGTGATTCATCAGAAAATGTGGAAGATACCAGTCCTGGAAGCCAGGTCTAGAAGATTCAGGAGGGAACTTAAAGAAGCTTTCAATGACCAGCGGCAGGATTTTTTTAGAAACATGGATGTACTTTTTTCTGGTGATTTTTTTTCCTGATTCTACACCCCAATATCCTAACAGCAGTCAGGGTTATTACTTCAGGGGGGATTATGACAGTTTCCGACAAGTTCACAGATTCCAGGCCTGACCCCAATCCCCCTGAGTGGGAGGTGCTAGAGCTCAAACCTAGATGCTAAAACTGATTGGTCAAGAATGGACCAACCAGCTGTCTCTCTGACTTACCTGGCTGAGGTCTTTAAAAGTCACTGAAACAAAGTCCAGCCTCTTTTATTTCCCCCTCCACATGGCTTCCTAGGAGGACTTCTAAATCTCCAGGCTTTAGGAAGGCTCAAGATTTTTCCCACGTGAGCCTTTTTCCTCATGATGGGAGCCCTCTGTTATCTTTCCTTCTTTGGCTTGTTTAGCTGAACAGCATAGATTTTGCTAAAACCTCTCCCACGTGCTCTCTCCACACTGGTGGTTGGAGATCTCTGTAACTTCCCATTTTCCTTTGAATAAAGTCTCCCACTATACCTTAAATATATATACTGTCTTCAAACGTAGAATTCATGATAGTCATCACTCTGAGAGGGCTCTAGGGAATCAATTCTCTCCTCTTACAGGTAAGTTACAAAGTTACTATATTCAAAATGTTTTAAGAAGAGAAATATTTAAGTGAAAATAAAAACTATGATGTAGGTATCAAAACCCAAGAGGTAGAAAGAAAGCACTGATGGGGGCCGTGGAAGTGTACATATTCCCTCCTTTTACACCACAGGGTGCCGGTCACTGAGACAGTGGGAGAGGATCATGGCACAGAGGTAACCCATGGAGAATGCAGAATTGGGAGCTAAGCATTAGACCACTCGATAGTGATGCTTATGGAGAAGGGAGTGGAGTGTCTCCTCGTTTTCCATTATTTTCGATTGTGTGATGCTTTCAACCAATGCACGCGTAACTTCTGATTATGGCAACATATATATCGTAAAGCTTACCATTTTAACCATGCTAAGTGTGCAAATCTGGGTCTTAAGCATATTCACAATGCTACACACCTTGATCACTGTCTATTTACAACCCTGTATATCTTCCCAAACAGAAACCCCCCTCCCCTCTCCTCAACCCTTCGTAATGTCTCCTCTGCTTTTTATCTTTATAAAGTTTCCTAGTGTAGATACCTCATGTAGGGAGAATTAGACCATATTTGTCCTTTGTACCTGGATGATTTCCTTCAAGATATTTTCCTGCTTGATTCATGTAATATTTAGAACTTCATTTTTAATTTTATTTATTTTTTATTTTATGGTTTTTGAGTTAGGTGCTCACTCTAGCCCAGGCTGAACTGGAATTCACTATATCATCTCAGAGTGGCTTCGAACTCACATCAATCCTCCTACTTTGGCCTCCCAAGTGCTGGGATTAAACGTGTGTGCCGCCATGCCAGGCCATTTGGGTTTTTTTTTCCATTGTGATAGAATACACATAAAACTTTCTGTCTAACCAATTTTAAGTGTACAGTTACCTGGAAAGAAATATGTTCCTATCACTCTGCAACCATCACCACCATCTGGTTCTAGAACAGATCATTTTCTCAAGCATAAATTCCATTCCTAGGCAACAGTCACTCCCTGCTTCCATCACACTGGAGCCCGTGCTGGTCCTCACTGAATTTTCCATCTCTATGACTTTGGCTACTCTTGTACCTCATTTGAGTGGGTCACGACTTATTTCTCCTGATGCGTCTGGCTTGTTTCACTCAGTTTTGTGTAGTCATTTCCTCCAGCTGAATTTAAATGGTCCCTTGAGGAAGGAGGAGGGAGTTTCTCAGGACTCAGGAAGCCAATGAAATTTTTCTGGCTTGGGAAGCTCAGAGAGTTACCAGTCACAAGGCCCCTTCACACAGTTATAAAAATTTGTAAACAGTCGCTGCAGAGAGGAGACTGTTTCGTGGAACTGCCTGCAGGTTGCGTGTGGAGGATGAGAGATATGCCCTTCATGAGTCTTCACCCGTGCTGGCTTTTCAGTGATGCAGCTGCCTTTGGGTCATCCATGCTCCTGCAAGTAGCCTCTCACTCACTTTCTCATTGCGCACAGAAAGAACCCAAACAAAAGCGGCTTGTGGAGGAATGGATTTATTTGGCTTACGGACTCTAGAGGAGACTCCATCCTGGCAGGGAAAACGATGGCATGAGCACAGGGATGGACATCACCTCTGCCACAGCACTGGAAATAGCAGCAGGAAGGTGTGCCAAACTCTGGCAAGGGGAAGCTGGCTTATAACCCCATAAGCCCGCCCCTGACAACACAGCTTCATCGAGGTTGTAAAATCCAAACTGCCATCAGCTGAGGATCAATCTATCAGAATTCATTTGTTTGTGGGGGACACCTGGATCAAACCATGACAATGATAGCAGGGATAACAAGGGCATGAGCAGAGGGGTGGACATCACCTCCTGGCCAACATCAGGTAGACAACAGCAACAGGACAGTATGTCAAACACTGGCAAGGGGAAGCTGGCTATAACCCCCATAAGCCCTCCCCCAACAACACAGCTCCATCAAGGTTCGAATACCAAATTGCCATCAGCTGGGGATAGAGCATTCAGAGTGCATTCATTTGTGGGGGACAAACCATGACATCACCCATGCTGGGGTGCGTTTTTCAATGATGCAACTGCCTTTGAGACACCCGTGCCTCTAGAAGTAACCCTTCACCCACGCTACTGCAAATAACCCCAATAAACTCTGGATTGCCAGGCTAGACTTGAGTGGGAATTGTTCCTTGGGTCTGATGTCTTATTGGGGAGTAAACAGACATTTGAAAAGTCAGGAAAATTTCAAAATAACATTTTCAAAATTCATCCATGTTCAA
Source organism: Zapus hudsonius (assembly GCA_004024765.1). Classification (NCBI taxonomy): domain Eukaryota; kingdom Metazoa; phylum Chordata; class Mammalia; order Rodentia; family Dipodidae; genus Zapus; species Zapus hudsonius. The sequence goes on along the minus strand of PVHP010014075.1, from coordinate 13,276 downwards.
CCTTTTCATTCTTTTCAAAGCTGAATAACATTAGCACATCCCATTTTGTTTGCTCATTCATCTGTTGGTGGACATGTGTATCGTCTCTGCTATTGACCGTCGAATGACATATCTGTTCAAATTTCTGCTTTTGATTCTTTTGGATAGAAGGAGTCATGTGGTCATTCTATACTTAACTTTGTAAGGAACTACTGAACTGTTTTTCACAGTGGTTGTACTACTTCATATTGGCCATACACAAAAGTTCCACTTTCTCCATGTCTGTAATAACACTTGCTCTCCTCCCCATCTTCTATATAGTAATTGGCATACAGAGACAAGTATCAATCATCTTGGCATTTTTAAGTACATTTTTATTCACCTCCTCTTCCCCATCCTCCTTTTCCCTCCTTTCCCCAATTCCCCATTCCCCTATATCACATGCATTCTTTTGTCTTTCCTTCCCCCCTTCCAGCTCAACATTTTGCATTCAGTTTTGGTTGTGCTTCTATCTTTATAGATTTGATTACCATTTGCATATATATGTGTGTGTATCTTATTGATATATATATATATATATATATATATATATATGTATTTATATATCACAATAAGACTCATATATCAGAGAGATCATATATATCAGAGAGAACATGTGGGGTTTTGGTCTTTCTGAGTTTGAGGCAATCCACTTAGTTTGATGCTACCCTAATCCAGGTCAGCCTGGGTTAGAACATGACCCTACTTCAAAAAACCAATAATAATAATAAATAATCCCCCCCAAGTTATTTTTCACCTTTATGGTTATGTAGTAAAATTTCATTGTGAATTTTATTTGCATTTCCTTAGTGAGTAGAAATGTTGAGTATCTGTCCACATGCTCATTGATGAGTCATATAGCTTCTTTGGAGAAAGGTCTACTGGAGCCCTTTGTCTATTTTCGATTGTGTTAGTAGTTTTTACGAGGATACTGAGAATTTACGGTATTGGTTAGGTTTTGTTGTCAACTTGACCTTTTTATTAATCTTGGGTGGGTCTCTGAGGATGTTTACAGGAAGGCAGCCCTCTCAATAGAGGACAGGATGTAAGGAAGCTCAAGAAAACTAGAAACAAAGTTTCCTTCCTGGGAGGGCAGTGTAGGAGGAAAATTCCAGAGACTCAGGGAGTAAACAAGTCTGCTAAAGGATTGCAACACCCCACCCAAGGCTATATAAAGGGGGAGGAAATCTCTCCTATGCCCCCATGCCTGTTTGCTCTTTGTTTCTTTGTATATGATGTTGGTGATTCATTCTCTCTCTCACTCTTTCTCTCTCTCTCTCTCTCTCTCTCTCTCTCTCTCTCTCTCTCTCTCTCTCTCTTTCTCTCTTTCTCTCTTTCTCTTTCTCTCTGACCTGTGAAAGGGGACCAGCCTCTTTCACCATTATGGAACTTCCCCTGGATCTGTAGCTTCAATAAATCCTTTCCTCTTATAATTGTGCCTGGTTTGGAGATTCATCCCAGCAGCATGTGGCTGACTATGACATTAACCATCATAATTAAGGTTATGTAGCTAGAATATAAACCAAATCGATCCTTTCTCTGAACCATCACAGTAGATTTAGAAATACATATATATTCAATGAGAACTAGGTTTGTGACAGTCGCGGGAGAGGACTAGCGTTTGACCCCCAGGACCCACATAAACAGCTGGGCATGGCATATAATTGCTTTTCTGAAAATGTTCTATGTATGCTTAAAGAAAAGGTTTATGTTTTGTTATTTGTTTGTTTTGGTAGCTAGGGATGGGATCCAGGGCCTTATATGTGGTAGGTAAGCACCCTACCACCGAGTGACACTTTTAGCCCATATTAGTGGTTATGTTTGATTCACCAGTTTGTGAAAGAAATACTTTAAATTTACCCATTGTGGCTGGTTTGGTCATCATTCCTTGTGATTCTGCCTATTTTTGTTTTGGATGTGTGAAGGCTACACCATTAGGTGAATAGCTGTATGCTTCCTGAAGTGTCCTGTCTTTATGGTGAGCTGTGTCCATCACTATGGAGCAATGATAATGTCCAGCAATCTCTCCTTTGAAAGAAGAGCTGCTCTGTGCAGCTTTGGAAACGTGCTAATGCCAGGAGCTCAAGCCAGAGCATTAGAATTAGAGGCCGTGGTTCAGGGACCCAGGCAAACATTCCATTATTTTCTCAGAAAGTTCCTCAGGGAGAATATTGGTGGCCAGAACTGAAAGCACTTTGGCAAGGGTCAGAAAAGGGACAGCTAGTGTTAACGTAGCCCAAGAACTTCAGACCACCTGCTTCCTCATCTGGGATGCCCCTTTGAAGTTGCCACCTGGGGATTTGCCCTCTGTCCCCATCTCAGCCACTGTGGTAGAAGGAGAGAGAGAGAGAGGGAGGGAGAGAGGGAGGGAGAGAGGGAGAGAGAGAGAGGGAGGGAGAGAGAGATTGAGAGAGAGAGGAGCCTGGTGGATCCAGGGGCAAGTACTGCTTTGGACCTCCTGTTGGGACATTAATTAGACCTTGTTTAGGAGCATGCTGACACTGCAGGTGGAAGTTTGGAGGGATTTGAGGGGTTTCACTTGTAAGGTCAACACTGGCTCAGCTAATCTGAGGTAACAGATAAGCAGGCTGGGGGGGGGACGCTCTGCCGTGCTCGAAGGACTGAGCATCAGGAACATAACACTTCAGTGTTCAGGACACATGAACTTGAGGGATCTGCCTTGAGGGCTGCTGGACTGTGGATCTGGAATATTCTGTGAGAGGCTTAAACACATAGGTCTTGGTCCCCAGGGAGATGCCACTGGGAAACGTTGAGACATATATATATATATTTGTTTTTAAATACATGAACATGCCATCATAATTTGGTCATGTTCTGAGGACCCTCCTCTTTCAAGGTAGCCTTGAAAGGTAGTTTTGTTGTCTTTTGTCCTTCTCTGTCTTCTATGTGAAAAGGTTTATAGGCTCAGCACAGTGCAGGGCTTGTGGGGGATCGCTGATTGCTATGGGGTCATGAATACTTTTGGTTCATGTCAGGACAGTGCCTCACAATATGCCTCCCCCCACCCTGGCTCTGACATTCTTTCTGTCCCCTCTTGATGGTGGGACCTTTAAGAGATGGAGCTTAGTGGGGCATGTTCAAGTCAATGGGTGCATGCCTTAAAGGGGACACTGGGACCCTAGTCCCTTCCTTTTCATCTTTTGCTTCCTGGCCATGAGGTGAGCAGTTTTATTCAGCCAAGTTCTCCTGCCGGTGACGTGCTACCTTGCCAGAGCCCACAACAATGAGGCCAATCAATCTTCGACTGAAATCTCCAAAACCAGTACCCAAATTACCATTTCCTCTTTATAAGATTGTGATCTCGGGTATGTGTTATGGTGACACAAAGCTGACTCACACAACAGCAGATCTGACCGTGTGGTTGTTTGCACACCATCTGAAGGCCCCTCATTTGGTAGCTTTGCACTCTCCATTTCTAAAAGGGGCAGCCAATGCCATCACGGTCTGTGACTCAAACACCTGCGCTGAGTACCAGGAGCCATAGCAACCATAAAGGGCGATGCTGATTCAGCTATCCTGCTTTTAAAGGAAGCTCAGCTGTGGTCTGTCTTCCTTCAGCCTATACAACAGAAGCTCCTCCGCACCCCCCAAAATATACTACCTTAGTGCCAGGCAGGTGAGATTAGAACCCTGGTCCTGTGGTAGAAGGGCTGCTTCAGGGTCTGGGATGCCCACAGGCAGTCTTGGAAACAAGGGTTGAGTAGGAGTGGCTTAGTTGAGAAGTGCTCCCCAGAAGCACCAATGGGGAAGTGAGAAGTGAGACCAAGGAGGGAGCAAAAACACACCCCTTATGTTAATGATCATGTTAATGATCACAGCTACCTGCCACTCAACTCCAATTCATCCCTGGTGAGGGGCACTCTCCAGGGGGTTAACTCTGGCATTTGGGAACTGCCCAGAGAAGGTCCCATGACAAAGAATCATAGAGGTACCTCTTACAATATAACCCTGTACCAGTCAGAACTATCTAGAGAAACAGATAAGAATTAGTTCATGCAATTATGAAAGCTGAGAGGTTCTCTGATCTGCCATCTACAAGCAGGACAGCAGAAAAGCTAGCGGTGTGCTCCAAAGGCCTGAGAACCAGAGAGCCAATGGTATAAAGTATAGCATCTGGTCCTGGTCTGAGAACCAGTCAAGTTGAAGGTAGGAGAAGGTCTACGTCTTGCTCAAGCAAACAGTGTGAATTCAACCTTCTTCAGCCTTTTTGTTCTATTCTGGCCCTCAATGGCTTGAATGATACCCACCTACATTGGTGAGGCCCATATGTTTTACTCAGTTCACCCCCTCAGAGAGAGAGAGAGAGAGAGAGAGAGAGAGAGAGAGAGAGAGAGAGAGAGAGAGCTGACAGTAGCCTGCGCAAGCTGACACATTAAATAAGCCATCTTAAAAATCCACTCCAACTTAATTGGCAAATAAAGACAATAATAAGGCTATAATTCTACCAAACATGCTATAATTTTCTGGCACACAACCTAAAACATCTGAATCCCTTCTCCAGAACAGGAAGTGAGAGTACTTAAGAGATCACAGTCAGCGATGGCAAGAGAAACAAGTCCCACTCTACCTCTTGATTCTCTCTGACTTGGAACTCAAACACCATGTGATGTCCATTGACTCAAAGCAGGTACTGAGTCCTGAGGGACATAATGTCCTATTGTCTTAGCAATGCCTTCAAGATGACATTCTGTATTAGATAAAACTATCAACTTCCAGGTAAATTAAATGGGATGTAATGAGACCTATCACACCTACCTTCCACCTAGGTTGCAGTATTGCTAATTTATTATTTGGCTGGGAGTAGGAGGCTGCTGTCAGAAGTCTGCCAGTATAAGACTTTTATCACCATAATGGCTTTTCTCCATAGGTCAGAGAACCACTATCAAAGTTCTAAAAATAAATATATCCCAATGACTCGTTCGGTGATTACTGATTTAGTGATGAACTAATCATACGGTCATTTGAATATAGGATCCATGGATCTACCGGACTGAGGGAAAGATGCCTTGAAGCCTGAACTTTCACCTCTTGCCTCCGCCCCTCCCCATCACATACACACACACACACACACACACACACACACACACACACACACACACACACAAATGAGGCCCTCATAGTGTTTGGGGTTCTCGTGTATGGTGATTTCAAAATCCTTTCATGTACTGTTACAGTAATTACTCAGCTCTATTTTGAAGTGTTGCTATTTCAACTCTGCTATGATGGACATCTGTCACGTGCCACTACTGGAGAGCCCAGTTTTATGACATCTCCCATCACAAACCATAGCTTCCAGGGAGCTATGGTTGAGCCTCTCCATGGATCATGTGACTTCCTCGAGTATATTCCTTATCACATTACTGAAGGAGCCCATGCATTCTTCTAAAGTATATATCTAAGAGGAAGGGAACATTTCTATTTTTCTATTTTTTTTCTATTTTTATTTATTTATTTGCAAGCAGACAGAGAGAGAGAGAGAGAGAAAGAGAGAGAGAGAGAATATGGGCACAATAGGACCTCTAGCCACTGCAAATGAACCCCAGATGTATGTGCCACTTTCTGAATCTGGCTTTATATGGATACTGGGGAGTCAAAGCCAGGTCATTAGGTTGTGCAGGCAAGTACCTTAACCTCTGAGCCATCTCTCCAGCCCACATTCATATTTTTGAAAGCCTTTGGAGATGATGTGAGCTAATTGATCCCAGGTACATTGAATAAATATTGTTGTGTGATAAATTACCCCAGTACTTACTGACTCAAAGTGACAATAACCATTTCCTAATTCTAGCTTGATATTTTTCATAAGACTATCAGCTGGTTACCTTCAATCTTAACAAATAAATCTATTTTACTACTAGCACTCCTCTGGGAATGCTGACCCTGTCCTCATACTTGTTGAAGCTGTTCTAGTGACAGAAGCCATCAATGTTTCTGAGTTTCAAGAACCTTTCCAGCAGTGCCTGGGCCAGATTCAGGTGCCCTTGTCAGATTGTTAATTCCTGAATCACAGAAATAAGACATGCCATCAACAAAGTCTCCCTGCCAACACTTCTCACCTCCTTGGCCCCCAAAATCTTCCTCACAGTTAGGCGTATTCTACCCATTTCCTCTCAGTATCCATGAGGCAGGCACAGTAGAACATAGGGTGAAAACTATTTCTTATAGACACAGGGGCAGCACCTTCCTGTTCATGCCAGGCTATATCGTGACCCCGGGTAATTAGCTCAAAACTATGAGGAAAGTCAGGAGAGATCTTGAGGAAAACACATTTTGTAGTCAGTCACACGCTGCTGGGATGAATCTCCAAACCAGGCACAATTTTGGGGAGGAAAAAATTTATTGAAGTAACAGACCCAGGGGAAGTTCAGGAAAAAAGGCTGGCCCCCTTTTACAGAAGCAAGCAGAGAGAGAGAAACAGCACCTCCAAGAAGCAAGCAAGCAAGCATACTGTAATTCACAAAATGCAGAACTGCCAGACCGGGTTCTGGGTTTTCTTTGCATATCTATCCCTAGTATTTTGCATCCAAATTAGAAGGGGCCAGTCCCCAGGAGGCTAGGCCAAAGTGACACTTCCTCAAGCCGGAAGCCTGGAGACAATTAACAATTTAATAAACACAATTATAATAAATTCTATTGGGGGACATTATTCAAACTATCACAACACACATCATCTTGCAAGGCATCTGCTCAGATGAAAGCAACACTATGGACGTAAATGGACTCTGGCAGGTAATCCAGAGAACACTACTGTGGGTGTGAGAAGGGGTACAGGGACATAAAGAAGGCAGTGAAGGTGTTTTCAGGGCAATCACTACTCTGGCCAATGTGAGTCCATCTTGTTGGATCTCTGGAGGATGGTATGGACCATGTCTCAGGAATAAGGGAGGCTGGGCCTCTATCTTTCCACTCTCACTTTACTCATGGTGGGGATCCCTGTGGGTCCCCAAAGTGGCTGAGAAAAAGCTCTCAGCAGAGCCACAGAGCTGAAATCTTCCTTAGATGATTTTAGCATGTTCCAGAAAAGACTGAGACCAATGGAAACTGAAAAATAGAGCCAGGGGAATGACAACTTCAGCTATTACCTGCACACACATTTTACTGAGCTGAGTCAAAAGTCACAGTGGACAGCAGCAAGCCAAGAGGGTAAAAGGATAGCAACCCAAGATCACTAATGGTCAGGTAGCAGAATACATACACAGTGTAAAAGAAAACATGGAACAGGCCTGGGAAACAGGACTGAAAGTGTGGAGCAGCGTCACATGTTAAAGGGAGAGACCAGTGTGCTGGCCTTCAGAATTCAGGAACTTTGTGTGTGAATAAGAATGTCAGAGGAACGTGTGGGAACTCAAACAGGCATTGTTCATCTCCTAGCACTGCCTAGGATCAGCCTTGGCTGGAAAAAGATGGCCAACTGAAAAATGGGCTTTTATGAGCAGGCTCCGTCCAACTTCATCACAACAGCTGAGCACATGACTTGGAGAGGTCCCATTAGAAAAGAAACTGAGGGCCTTCTTAGCGCAGCTAGAGAATCAATTAGAGAAGTCATACAAGCTGGGCAAAAATTGTTTCAAAAAGAGTCTGTTTGACAATGGATAGTGGCTTTTGGATTGACGGAGTTAAAAGCAAGACAATCAACTCAAACACAGAAAAGTAATAGTTAACGGGAAAAATGCAATCAAGTTAAGATGAACTATATTTTGACTATGAACCATATCTACATTACTGGAGCATAGATATTTGTTATAGTTGTCTGAAAAATATGCATATATTTTCTCAGCTCACACGTATTCTTCCAGCTAAACATGGTTCCCGTTTTAAAAAGTGGCACACAGCTCGGTGCAGTTTGTAAAGAGAATAACAATTTCCTGTTTTCCACCTAACTCCCTTAAGTGGTTTCTAGTGGTTCCTCTGGGTGCTGTCTGTTCAGTAGAGCTGTGGGGAAGAAAAGACTGGTTTGTTCAGGGCCTCTTAGCCTTCAGGCTGAGTCCCAACCAGGCACTTCAGTCTCTGGAGAGATGTATTCCTTAATTGGCTTTTGTGAAATAGTGGTGTTTCAGATACACTGGGAGTAGAAATCAGACCCAATCCGCCTTAAGAGGCATAGACATACAGCGAGAAGAGTGAAAGGAATTTGAAAGTGAACCACACTGGGGGTTCAGGTAAGTTCTTGGAACTTGACCCAGGAGCAAAAACACTGGCTTGCAGATTTGCCTGCTAATGGATACTCACTGGCCTTGATCACCCTGGATGATGAAACAGTGACAATGTGAGGGAGACTGTATGGAGGGCTTGCCTTGTGCTAACTGTTTGCTGTGCATCTTTACAAGAGTCTTCTGTGAGCCAGGTACACCGGGAACCCTTTAACTGTTAGCCAAAGAGCCCCAGCTCTAAAGAGGCTGGGTTGTTTCAGTGGTGACCAGGGAGTAGAGGGATCTTCCACTCCTAATCCCTGAACCCTCTGAGTCATGCTATCCGCTACATCAAATATGCAGACACCCATGTCTTGTCCGTTTCATTGGGAAGCAGCTCAGTGACACCTCCTCTGTCCCAGGACCCTTTTTCTCAGGCTCAGCCATGCCACTCAATGTTCAGTCCTGGAAGAAACCACTAGAACAGGGCCTGGCTCCTGAAACCTCTCAGTGTCCCTGTATGCAGCCCCCTGGGAGAAGCACTTGTGAGGTGGACAGCTTACTGGCTGGGCAGGCTTCAGGGGTCTCCACAGCCTTTTCTCTGACCCGTGGGCCCCTCCTTTGGGCCATTTACCTCCTCCCAGGGGTACATGCTTCTCAGAACACACTGCAGAGCAAACAGCCATGGAATTTCCTATGAACACATGGGTTTTACTACTGTCTTCCTGCTCTGGGGATTTTGAACACATTTATATGGTTCTTGTAAATGCTAAAGTGTGGAATGTAGCGCTTAAGCCCTCCCTCCCTTCCTCCAATTTTAGTTCTCTTAATACAAGAATGGGCCAGACCCCACCCTTTATGGCTGAATGTACTACAATAAATGTGAAAAAAAAATCAACCCAACTTGCCAATACCCTCAGAAACTGAGACATTCGCGGGGAGTAGAGAATGTTCTGTATTCTACTTTTAGGGGGAAAATTAATAAAAAGAGGTAGAAAAAAGTAGCGAGATAAAAACATTTATTCTTCTTTAGAGAATTTAAAAAAATACTAACAGCAACTTCTGGGCTCCATGTTAAAGTCATGTTCTGAGCTTACTCTTTGGATCTCCTTTGCTCTCCGGATCTCACAGTTAAAGATAGATTTTTCTCTACATCAAAGCCAGGGCCACAATTAGAATCAAAACAAGCATGACCAAAGATGAGAAACCAGACAAACACAGCACTAAGTGCTGATGTGGCAATCTGTGAGGCTCCAGGCAAAGAAAGGGCAGGAGTTCAGTTTCCCTGTAGGAAACCAAAGCCAGGCTGATTGAGGAAGTTAGGCAGAGCATGAAAAAAACCTCACAGATGAGGAAGGAAGCAGAGACTGGGTGAAGCCATCACCAAAGAGGACATAAGGGAGGTGACCATAGGATTCAGGATAGAAGTAAGAAAGAGATGGAAAGACCAGAAACAATTCCCAGTCCAGGTGACCCCACAAACCAAGCGCTAAAAAACACTGAAACCAGAAATAGCCTGTGAGTGCATCTAAACGAAGCTATGTCAGAATGACCTGGGAATGATTATGTTGAAGCCTTTCGAGATACAAAGGAAGGGTTCACCATAAATATTCATGAGATGCTGTGAAAAGAAACTAGGAGGTGAAGAAAGAAGAAAGGACAGATTCAAAAAGGAATAGATTGAAACCTGGGGGGAAGGACTGGGGAGATGGCTCAGTGGTTAAAGGTGCTTGCTTGCAAAGCCTACCAGCTTGGGTTCAATTCCCCAGTACCCACGTAAAGCCAGATGTTAGAAATGGTACATGTATCTGGAGTTCATTTGTACATCAAGAGGTCCTGGTATAGCCAATCTCTCTCTCTCTCTCTCTCTCTCTCTCCTTCTCTCTCCCTCTCTCTTTCATAAATAAAATATTGAGAGGAAAGTATATACTCAGAAACATCAGTTTGAAAGGCACATCCTCAGTTCAGTACACATTCCACGGTCCCTTCCATATGAGGGGCATTCACAGGGTGGCACTATGGGAAATTTCATGTGCAGAATTTGAGAAAAAATGATTGGCCATCAAAGACAATTGTGTGTGTGTGTGTGTGTGTGTGTGTGTGTGTGTGTGTGTGTGTGTGTGTGTAAGAGAGGGGTCAGACAGACAGATTTCAGTCACAGTGACAAAAACCTGAGAAAATTGACTTAAAAGCTACAGAGTGAGTTCCAGGTCAGCCTAGACTAGAGACTCTCTGCCTCAAAAAAAAAAAAAAAATCATTCAGCACATCCCATTCGTTCCAAGAGTACAACTGCTTCAACATAAGCAAGTAGATAAATGTAAGACACCATATAAATAATTGTAATAATTGTAAGGCTAGGAACCACGTGATCATCTCAATAGATACAAAAAGGTCATTTGACTAAGTTCAATAGAGTTATCCTAAAGGCTGGTGTTATAGTCAGCTTCAGTTGCTGGGACAAACTTTCAAACACAGTTTCTGGGAGGAAGAAGGGATTTATGGAAGCTTACAGATCCAGAGGAAGTTTCCATAATGGGAAGAAGGCTTGCCCCTTTACACAGGTTCAAGCAGAGAGAAAAGCCATCACCAGCACCACAAGCAAAACCAAGCAGCAGGGAACTCCAGGCAGAGCTGGGACTGCTCTCAGCATACTTTAGGCTGGAATTCCAGATCTGTCCCCAGAAACACCTTAGGGCTGGACCCTAGGATCCACCCAGGGCTACACCTCCTCCATCCAGGAGGCTGGAGACAGGTTTTTATTAAAAACCCCTAACTCTAATGGGGGACATCCATCAAACTACCACATCTGGGTAGATGGCTCAGTGGGTAAGAGTGTTCACTGCACAAGCATGAGAACCTGAGTTTGATTTCCAGCACCTGCAAATGTATGCACACATACATGCTCAACACACACACACACACACACAGACACACACACACACACACACACACACGCACACACACACACACACCAGAAAAAAAAAAAAGAAGTCCTGGGGAAATTAGGAATAGCTTGAACATATCTCAGAATAACATGGTATATAATACTAAATGGGGAAATCTGAAAACATTTCCTTAAAATGTAGAACAAGATAAGGTTGCCTACTCTTTCTACTTATTCAATAAAGAGCAATAAGATAAGAGAAAGATATAAAAGGAATAAAGTTAGGAAAGAAAGAAGTCAAATTACTCCTATTCACAGATCACTTGATTTTGAGCTTTAAAAATACCCTACTGACTCGACTGACTCTTAAATTTAATAAACACCTTCAGTAAAGTTTCAAGGTATAAAATCAACATATAAAAATCAGAAGCTTTCATATATATCAATAACAAGCTTGCTTAAAATGAAATTAGGAAAATCACCATAGCTCCAAAAACAGAAAGTACCTAGGAATAAACATAACCAAATAAATGAAAGACCTGTGCAATGAAAGCCTTAAGATGACTATGGGGTTCTGGTTCAAGATGGCTGACTAGCAGACAGGCTATGTCTCCCTGGGAACAAGGGTCAGAGTTTTCAGCAGGATTCCACGTCAGACTTCAGCTGCGGCCACGCTCTGAGCTCCAGACAGTTTCTGGCACAGGATCCTCACGACTGGAAGACGCCAACGAGGACCAGCGCTTGCAGGAGGCAGTGGTCGTCCAGAGCCAGCAGCCCCAGCACTGGAGTGGCCTCAGCCGGCCTGCTGCCTGCAGCTTTCCAGAGGCCTCTGCCGGGTCCCCTGGGTTTCTTCCCCGTCCCTCCCAACCCCTGTGCCTCCCATTTTCCCTTCCCTCCCCAGCCCTTGGGGGTCTCTCCTTTTCAACCTTTTTTTTCTTTCTTTCTTTCTTTTTTCTTTTTATTTATTTTTGTTAATCCCACCGTCCACAGTGTTTATCCTCTGAAGCCCCCCCCCCCTTTCTGGTTTATTTCCTTTTAACTTTTTTTGTCTTTTCTTTTCTTTCCTTTTCCTTCTTCTACTCTTCAACCCCTCCCCTCCCCTCCACGTTGTTGCGTGGATCTGCCCTGCCCACCGCCATGCCCCACCCCCTTGCTGGTTTATTGCCTTTTAACCTTTTTTTTGTTGTTGGTGTTGTAGTTGTTTTTTTTCTTTTTCTTTCATTTTTCTTTCCCTCCCACCCACCGGGGATTCTGCTCTGCAGCCCCTCCCCTAGCCTCTACTTCTCCCTCAAGGGTCTGCCCAGCCCCCTTCCCCACCCCCTTACATTCCTATTTCCTTTTTAATTTTTTTTTAATTCTTTTTTTCTTCTTTCTTTTTTTTTTTCTTTTCTCACTCTTTAATCTTTTTTCCTATTCTTTCTAACCCTTCGGCTTCCTTGAGCCCTGACCCCCACGGTTTCCCCACCTGTCTACCCCTACAGCTCCTCCAACCCCGATTCCTCACGATATCCCTGCCCACCGACTCTGCGTAATCCCCCAAGCACTGGTCACTGAGGTGTCCTCAAACTCAGCTTTCTGCAGTTCTCCTACATGCCCACTAGCTCCCGTGCTTCTACCGCAACCTGGTTCCCACGGTTTCCCCATGCAATATATAGTCTATGGGTGGCCAGTGATAGACAGTTGATCCCCTTCCCCATCTTACCTTGTCTCCAAGGTGTCCTGCATCCCGCTAGCAGGCTACATAGGACCTGTCACCACACTCTCTGCGTACTAAATCCCCATAGCTCCACACCCTTCCTAACAGGTTACCCCCAGTATCACCATCAAAGTCCAGCCAGTGATCTGAGGGCACACACACAGTTTAAACAAGTGAGGGCCCAACCATACCAGTGGGGCCCAGAGTCCTCCCAGAACACACTAACAAAGTGTAATCAGATCAAAGGAATTCCACCAATCACCCCAAGTGGAATCGAAATGGGTAGACCTCAACGCAAGAATATAGCACCAGCTGAGGGAAACCATGTCAAATGGCAACAACGATATCACTGAAGAGAGAGAGCAGAGGCAGGCCCAGGAAGACACGACACTAAACCCTGATCATACTGGCACAGATCTTAAGGAAAACTTAATGTTAGTCATGCAAGGAAAGATGGACCAACATAATGAAAAGGTACAAAGTCAGCTCATTAGCTTTGCCACCAGGCTTAATATAATTGAGGAGAA
>PVHP010014074.1:0-39782 GCA_004024765.1 Zapus hudsonius | reverse complement strand
GTATCTGGCTTTCAGTGGGTACTGGGGACTCAAACCCGGATAGTCAGCTTTGCAGGTAAGTGGCTTAACTGCTGAGCATCTGTCCAGCCCCCAGTTAATTGTTTCGTATGGCATGCCCTGGCACAATAGAAAACCCAGATTGGGATTGGCTGGAGTAAGATGAACAGGCCCACAGCCTTATCAACTTCAATTTTGCCCTCAGTAAACTGCAGTCCTTATAAAGAAGGCTCCAACTTAGGCCCTTGGAAGAGGGGCTTCAAGATCCACTATTTGGTCACTGGTCTAATCCTGCTTGCTCCCTTAGGTTGTAGACTCATCCTTGCCTAGGGCATTAGTTTTTAAACTTCCCTTTCTGGTCCACATTCCATATTTCATGTTTCACATCTAAGCCACCCAGACTCTATTATTTTTTGTGGCTTTTAGAATTCCACCCCCTCCCAAGTACAAAAGACCAGCCCATCTTATGGGAAGATAGCGTATGACATATTGTACTAACTTGAACATCTGACTCTCTTGACTTTAGTGTCACCTCCCCTTAGAGGAAACGCTGCTTCCTCCACTCTGGTCCTACCTGTACCTGGGTGACCAGGCAGACATTCAAAGCATGGGATGCAGCATTGAAGGCTTAGTTATTGATGTGCTACTCTGTAAGGAGATACCAAGAAGTACCTCCTGACCTATCCATCACTGCAGTCGATGCTCAAGGAGGCCAGGTGTACTGGAGCAAGCCTAGGAACCCAGCATTAGGAGTCGGAAGACTGTAAGTTCAAGGCCAGCCTGGGCTACTGAGCAAGATGAGGGAGGGAGGGAAAGAAGAGAGAGAGAGAGAGAGAGAGAGAGAGAGAGAGAGAGAGAGAGAGAGAGAGAGAGAGAGAGAAGGGGGTAGGTGAGAAGGTTAAGTTTTGTTGTCAACTTGATCAGAATTAGGAATCAAGTAAGAAACATGCCTCTTGGGCAGGTCAGTGAGGTTATTTCCAGGAAGGACTGATGGAGGGAGGGAGGATGTCCATCTTCTGTGTGGGCAGTGATGGACTATATATAAGGTAGTTCTAGGAAAGCACAGGGCGTTTTGCCTGGCTGCCTATTCCACTTGCTTGTATGTGTATTTACTCTGCTGTGCTATCCTTTGTGGGCATTAGAACCCAGCTGTGTCAGCTTTTCAACACACATTGAAGACCAGAGGCTCTCTAGGAGTCCTCCAGGCTTTAGAAGCAGATTGGGACTGCTGAGACACCCAGCCCTGTGGACTGAGCAGCGACCAGGTTATCAAGCTCTCTAGCCTGCAGACAGCTACTGTCAGACTTCCCAGCTCATATCCTGTAAGCCAACCCAATAAATCCTACTCATAATATAGATTTATTCTATTGGCTCTGTTCTTCTAGCGAACACTAATACAGGAGGGAAGGAAAGGGAAAGTGTGAGGAGAAGAGGGGAAGGGTCAAGGGAGAGATGAAAGGAGAAACTTATAAGGAAGAATAGAAGGTATTTCAAACATTTTCTACTATATTTCCTTACTCTCTCCCAACTAGGGAGGAGTAGTAGTTACCTACTCAATGCTGGGACAAAACACCCAACCAGACACAGTTTATGAAAACATTCATCTCAGCTTACAATTTTGAGGGGAAGTTTCATCCTGGTGGAGAAAGCATAGTAAAAGCAGACGGCTGGGTGTCATATCACTCCCAGCAGGGAAGAAGTCGAGAAAGTGAGCTCACTGTGACAAACACAGCTGGTCTATAACATCCCAGGGCCCAACCCCAATGGCACACCTTTCCCAGTAAGGCTCCACATCCCAAAGGCTCTACCAGCTGGGGACTAAGTATGAGGCTCCATCACAAACACATCCCAGGAGGGTAAATAGGATTTTTTGCTATAGCCAGTCTGGTGGGCCTCAGAGCTCAGTCTACAATTCCAGAAAAGGGGCAGCAGAATGTAAGTATAGTTCAGAAAATAAGAAAAGGGAGGAGGAGGAGGAAGAGAGAGGGGTCTGGGTCCATTGGCTGCCTGAGTCATATTGGAATAATTTGATGATTATTAATTGTTTAGAACATGTTGGGGCTTGTGATCCAGGAAAGGATTGCCAAGTGGGTCATTGAGCAAGGGTGTTGAAGCACTGGTCAGATCAATCAACCCAGGCCAGCACTGATGCCTGGGAGCATTCAGGAATTCTGTCCCCTTTTATCAGTAGGATTCTGGCTGTCCCTGTACTGTAGGGGGGTTTTTCTGTTGTTCCCTTGACTCCAAGATCCCCTGAGGTAGTTACTGCAGCATGGACCCCAAGCAGGGCCAGCCTGGGAGGTGCATCTTGGGAAGGTACACAGATTGCCACTCTGAAGAGTACCCCATTTTATCTAATGATCTGTTGTTGTTTTTAAATTCTTAATAGCTTTAGTTTTGAACTTGTGTTTTGTAAATGAAGTCCAATGAGATAGCATGTTCTCAGCAGGGGAGATAGTACAATATGCATGTCCACTAATCCTTAACACCCCACTCACATATGCATTCAAGATGATTCATGGGCATAGTATTCTCATGGAGCCCTGACACATTGGAACTCACCAAAGCTTAAAAGAAAATACAAAGGAAGAAGATTACATATGTTTAGTAGGGGTGCCAGTATTTCCAAGAGGTCACACGGTCTATTTGAACCAGAACTAGCTTCCAATACAGGAAAAAAAAAAGAAGGAAAAGAAAATGGTCTTTTTAGAAATACAAAAGACCAAGGAATAGCACCATTTTCTTTCTTGCTCAAGTTATTTCTTTTACTAGCCAATAACTTATGCTGAAGATGATGACATTGAAGGAAAGAAAAAGCCAAGACAAGCTATAGTTCTGTCATAGCCACACGTCGTCGCTGGGATGAATCTCCAAACCAGGCACAATTTTGGGGAGGAAAATATTTATTGAAGTAACAGACCCATGAGAAGTTAAGGAAAAAGGCTGCCCCTCTCCTTTCACAGATCCAAGCAGAGACAGAGACAGCACCTCCAGAAGCAACCAAGCAAGCACACTGCAACACTGTAACTCACAAAATGGCAGAATTGCCAGACTTGGGTTCCAGCTACTGTTTTGCATATGTATCCCTAGTATTTTGCATCCAATTTAGAAAGGGTGTCATGACCCCAGGAGGCCAGGCCAAAGTGACCACTTCCTCTAGCCAGAAGCCTGGAGACAATTAACAATTTTAATAAACCATTAATTCTATTGGGGGACATTCAAACTACCACAAGTTCCTTTTTCATTCTCTTTCCTTACTCATCGCTAGCTGAAGAAAGAGTCTTGGTAGATTGTGCATGTATCAAGTAGGAGGCAAGATAACCAAAGTTGGGATAATGTTGTGCACTGCATGCATTTCCCACCGTTCAGGTGGAATAAAATACATATGCATGTATGAGCCCCAAATACAAATTGTGTAATTTGAGTGATTCCACATCCACATTAAATGTTCAGATATTTGCATTTAAAAGTGACATTACACAATATAAAGATGAAGAGTAAAATTTATGATAATAATTTGAAATTTAAATTTTTCTTTCCTTAGCATGACATTAAATAAATAAAATACCATCGTAAGTTGAGAACGGCTTAGAAGAATAGGACATGCTTCATCTTTTAGTATGTTTAAGAGCATATCTATTTTGCTCTGATAATTGCAAGTTAGAGAGCTATGTTTGACCCCAGAGTCCCTCTAAGGTTCCCTATGGGTTGAAAGGTATGTGAGGACTGATTTGGGAGACCATCTGACATACCCAAGGAGTTCGCTCTACGCTGGAGTCAAAGTAGTAGGTACAGAGCCAGGCACGAGGACAGGCCATCTTGTCTCGAACAAGAGGGGAATTGATTGAGGGGGTGGGGTACAGACTTAGTGTTCTTTACCCGAGGCAGACAACATCGGGGTTGCTATGACTCCCCAGGTCAGAGCTGAATCTAAGCTGGGCTGCATCTGATGGAATGAGGCCTCCGGCTGAGGAAGTCAAAGGTTTGAAAGCTGGGAAGGAAGGAGCCAATGACTGGGACCATGGCTTTCTGAACTGGAAAGCTCCTGGTGTTCAGTTGGGATGTGGTGGCTCAGACTGCCCTGCATATGTAGAACCATGCCTTGGCCCAGCTGTGGTTTCCATCACAGTATAGTGGTTGTCACACAAAGCTAACACAATGCCTATCTCTAGTCTTTGCACACCCTAGGCATAGACCTTTATAAATATGCAGCCCTCAACTTTTATTCTTCTTGAATGGTTATTCTCATGACAAAAATAAATTGGCAAAAGTTTATTTTGTTTTGTGCTCTTTTATATTCTCAAACATTTCTTTGTTAAAGTAATATCTGACCCATTCATCAGGATTTGCAGTTTGAGTCTCGATATTGTCAGGGATCATCAGAAAGAAAAAGACCCCAAGGCCTCCAGAAGAAGTCTTATGTGAGGCATCATGGTCTTCCTGGGATGGTGGAAAAATAGGACTTTCTAATATGAATTTCTTGACCTGTTTCACCATCCATCCCATGTATCCTTTATCATAGAATAGTCCCATAGATTCTGTTTCTTGCATTCACCCATGCTCACTAATCCCTTTTTGTCTGGTTGTTGAATTAACCTGGTGTTTTACCTAGACTGTTCCTACCTCTAGTTTTCACTTGGCACGTTGAACTTTAGTACCAAACTTTCATTTTTCTTCAGCCTGAAAGACTTGCCCACTGTTAGTTTTGACTATGATCATTTCCAACTTGTCACATTTTTATGGTTTGAATGCAGAATGTGTCCTGTAAGCTCATGTGTTTGAATATTTGACCTCCCCCCCCACACACAGATGGTAGCACTGTTTTGGGAGGTTGTTGAACCTTGTCTGGGAGGTGAAGCCTTGCTGGGAGAAGTGGGTCTTGTGGTTTGATAGCTCTGTCTCACTTTCTGTCTACTTTCTGCTTCCTGACTACCGATTCAATGTAACCAGCCATCTCACACTCTTACCACATGCTTTCCTGGCCCTCAAAATGTAAGACAAAAATAAATCCTCCTCCCCTTAAATTGATTCTGGTCAGGTAGTGGTCTCATCAAAAATAAAAGTCACTGATACAGAAAATTGGTACCAAAAAGTGGGGTCTTTGCTGAGATAAACCTGACCATATGGCACATAGGCCTTTGGAACTGGTTTGTGGGAGGAATGTGGAAGTGTTTGAAACTTTGGTCTAGAGAAGCCCTAAAATGCTATAAGCAGATCTTATTGGACCATTCCAGTGGAGTTTAGAGAACCAGAATACTAAGAGAAATGTGGTGGAGGCTCATGAGCTTCGGAGGGAAAACAAGGACTCAAATGGGAACTGGCCTAGAGACCATCCATACTATATTCTAGCAAAGAATCTCACAGCATTCTGCCATGTTCTGAGAATTTGAGTGAGGCTGAATCAAAACTTAATGGACTGATTTGTTTCAGGGAGGATATTTCAAGATAGGATTGCATTCAGGTGGTGGCAAGGTTATTGCTGACTGTCGACCTGTAGTGAGAGAAAGCAACAAGTAAAGCAGAATGGTATGAGAAATGGATGGTTTGTCAAGAGCAGTAGTGTAAGTTTAAAGATGTAGAAAGGCAGATGAAATGCAGCTATAATTGTTAAGAGATTAGCACCATTAAAGAGAAACCTAGCACTCTGCACTGGGATACTTGGAAAGTTGCCTGAGAGCAAGACCTCACTTCCAACTAGTGAAAATGCAAATTAACTTGAAAAGAGAAAGCCTAAACTGTGTGTGCTGCTGAAGGGTTTCCCTGGTCAAAAACGACTGTCTTGGCACATAGAAGCCATGACAATTCCGGTCTATAGAGCCATACTGCATCTCAGTGGGAAGCAGAACTTGGCAGTGTTGTCCATATGGCTTTATGGCATGAAAGATACAAAACTGAAGGGCAATGGAGGCTTACACCAAGGTCCTCAAAGCTGCCGAGGCCAGGCAATATATGGAAGATTCAGACTTCCTACAAAGAGGCCCTGAAAGGCCACTGTGAGAAGCCTTAAAGGTGACGCCTAAGTTTCACTGGAGACCGCAGGATATGAGAGATGCCAGAACCGTGGGATACCTGCCAAGGAAAGCCATGGGCATGGAGTGGAGTCAGCCCAAGAGATAGGTTATTTGGAGTTGAAATAATGCCATCATAGGGCTCAGATGATGGAATGGAGCTATAGCCAGAGACAGTTTCTACTTTTCTCTCTACTGGGAACCTTTTCTTCCTTGGCCATCAGTAATGGTGACAGTGGTAATAGGGGATATTGAAGGCATTGAGTTTTGTTTTCCTGGTCTCATTGTCTTTGGAATAAGCTTCTTAGATGAACTTTACTTGGGAAGGAGGAAATTAACTGCCTTTTTCTCCATGAAGCTCTCATAAGTGTACTATATTTAGGTTTAAGGCATGAATAAGCTTTCATTGGATCTTTCCACTGTGAAATGAGTGAAGGTTGCTACAAATCAAGTCAAGTAATTCTAAAGAAATAAGTTAATAAACCAATAAAAAAAGCACTCTAAGTGCTGAAATGTTATAGTCTCAAAGCTACAGTTAAATATGTAAGTGGTATTGTGTGCCTATTGTGTCAAGTCTTATGAATCAAAAACATAATCGAACTTAATGAATATTGGCAGGAAATTCTCCTTTTTATGCAAATGATTTTCTGTTTGGGTATGTATGAAGATAGATCAGTCTCTCTCAATGTAAAAAAAACACTGTATATTTGTGATCCATTGTGGTGGTTAAGACTGTGATACTGGGAATTGAAATCTTAGGTCCTGAACTTGGCTCTGCCATTTATTAGCTACTGACCTTGGACAAATGTCCTCATCTGGAGAGTGGAAATAACAATGTTCTGACCTCATAGGGCAGTTGTGAGTTACAAATGAATTAATATGTATGAGTGCTTGGTTCCAGGCTTTGTACATAGTAATTACTTAATAAATATCAACTATCATCATCATCATCATTATTATATACAGGAAGAAAAAAGTAGAAACTCGAAAACTCTGAAAGAAAGAATTCTAAAAGTAATGGAGAGGGTGTCGGAGGGATTAAGGAGAAAACAAAAGAATAAGATAAAAGAAACATATGTGTTTATATTTTCTCTTTTTAAATCCATCAGTGATTTTGATCTTTGAAGTAGTCTTCCTTGGTCAAGCATAGTGTTAACTATCCACTTCCCCAAAGGCCTCCCTCTATTACAGTTGTAATTACTATCAAGTTATTATTAAACCAATTATATGAGCCTGGCCTGCCCGTCAGACATTGCTTTCAATGTCAAGTTCTTTAAAAAAAAGTCTTTAAAGTCCCCTAATTTATGATAATCTAGCATGTGCTCTGACTATTCTATAAAACTGATATAGTAAAACCCCCTAAAAAATTTAAGCGTTCTCAAACACCCATCAGCTCTGCCAGTGTTCGGGCGATGGTGCAAGGTGGAGGAGGGACAGGAAGGACAAGAGGAGAATGCTTGATAGCAGTGAGCCATTATTTCCTTTGTCATATTTTGGTTTCTTTAAAATTGTTCACTTGTATTTAAGTCCCCAAGAGCCACAAAAATTATGTTGAACAATAGCAGGGATTTGTGAAAAGGCTCCTTAGATGACATTTGAAATATGCAAGCCCTTGAACCTTTTTGCATCCAGTAACATCTGACAGGCTTTGTGAGAGCCACCTGCAAGAGCTCTAAAATAGATGCTTTCATAAAACAGAGTTCTCAGAATTGATGTGTTAATATCATTCTCTTAATTACCTGACATCTGACCCAAGGAGCGGTAACAAGATGGTTCCAGCCACACTAAAAGGGAGAGTTGAGCTGTCACTCATGTATTTTTGGCCATGAAAAAGGCAGAGAGAAAGAGAGAGAAAGAGAGAGAGAGAGAGAGAGAGAGAGAGAGAGAGAGAGAGAGAGAGAGAGAGAGAGAGAGAGAGAGCGAGCAACTACTAAGGGAAAAAACCATTTTATGGTATCAATTAGGCACATTGTCTACCCAGCTAAATAATTATTTCACATGTCCTTGTATATCAGCTTGGGTTTTCCAACCACACAAAGAATTTATTTGCCATTTGAGGGTAGTGTGAACAGGAAAACTGAGGTGGAGGGTGTGGAATGGTTTTAAAAATATACTACCCTAATGATTTTGTTTATGGGCATTTTTTCAAAGCATGGAATAAGACATATAAAAATAAATATTAGTTTAAAATGCTTAAAATACATTATGTGTATATATGAAAATTGTCAATAAAAATGTTTAAAAAATTTTTTTTTAAAGCTTAGAAGTGCTGGGAGGTGGAAAAAACAAAAGACACCAAATAGTGGAAACTTCATTCAAGATAACAATTCTAGGTCTGAAATTCAAGTTAAATTAGTAACTTGTACTAAAGAAACCAGGGTTCCCTGTTCGGGTTACATCCCAGCTGCTCACTTCCCAGCTCTGGACAAAGTTTTATTTCCTATTCGTCTTTCTCCTTTTTCAAACTGTCAGCACTGCAAAGCCAATCCAGCTGTGGGAAGGCAGCTGTGTGATATTCCACCCCACCCCCCTACTTCGCCAGCCAAATTGCCTGCTCAGTTTTTCTTTATTGCTGGGGCTGCTGGATAGAATACCAGGGCTGAGGGCTGGCTTCTGTCGGTTAACTCTGTGTTCATTGGGGTCTCTCTTCTGGTCTCTTTCTTGCTCATCTAACTATCCCCTTCTATTCTTTCAGACTATTTTCTTTGTATTTTTTTTAGTTATAGAAGAACCATATACAAGCCAGAGGATGGGGAGGAGTGCTTTGGAATGTTTCCTCTGGACATGAAGTAGCTGTCTCATTCATGTTCTCACAGTGGCTGTCATTACCTGCACCATATTGGGCTTGTTCATGGATGAGGGAGGAGAGCAAAAAGAAAAAAAGGCATCAGAACAGAAGAGGGACTAGTTGGAAAGGAATTCATGAAGGGGACCAGGGGAGGGGCACAAAAGAAAATGATGGGAATGAGTTATGATCAAAACGCGCTGTGTGAATGCAGGAAATTGTCAGTAAAAATTGACAAAAAAAGCCATGTGCATGAGACAATCTTGATTCCAGATAATTTCTTTAAAATGTAATTAATCACTTTACATCTTCCTTTCTCCTCTTTTCTCTCTTTCTCCTTTTCATTCTTCTTTTTAATGGCTATTCCCCTATTTGGAAGAATCTCTGCTTCATTTACCATTTTTATGCTTGGCCATAAGCAATAGGACAATGAAAATATCTAGACATATCCTCATGTTTATTTTCTCTCCTGGTGATTTTCATCAGGAAATCTACAAATAGCATTGCTGGCTAAAAGGCTTTGGTTGCTTTGTTTCAAGTACCTTTCTTTCTGGATCTATAAGTATATGAGAGTCGAAGCCATTTGTATTGGCTTAGCCACATGGGAGAGTAACATCGTTCCCTTTGGTGCAATGTGGAAGCCATGCTGCATCTCAGAGCCCTGTGTTGTCCAGCTGTGTCTAATGGAAACACCACCCGGTTTTGGATACAGTCTGGACTCCTAGTACCCTTGCCTGGGACTCTGTGGCAATGGCTGTGATTGGGTCTTGGGACTCAGGTTACTAACAGGTTCCTCAGAGATGTTTTATGGCTGAGAGGCAGAAGAGTCCCAGAGAATGGGGCTGGGAAATAGGAGGAAGGGGTTAGGGAATAGGATAAGGGGCACAGGGTTATCTTCTGAGACACAAACTGAGTGAAATGTAGAATAATGCCAGCTTCAGGATCCATTGAGCTGGTCCCAAAGAGCTGTGAAGGATGAGGAGGTGTGGTAGTACAGGGATGATAATGAAGGCAGTGTTCTAGAAGGTCAAAGTCAGGAGGAGCATAAAAGCTAGTAACCTTCCAAAGAAGTTGAGTCAAGCTTGCTGAAAGCTTGCCTGAGGATGGATTATTGGCTATGTTTGAGTATCCATGCATTCAAAACTTCTCCAAATACACTGCCAGGTCTTATTTTGGGGAAAAGTATTACATGTGCCTTTGTGCACATGCATATGTACTCATATATATGTATGTGTATATATATATATATGCAAGCTTTGTTCCAAATTTTATCTGTGTAAATTGTAGGATTTCATTAGATAAGAAAGATGTTGGGTGGGGAGATGGCTTAGTGGATAAAACACTTGCTACACAAGCGTTAAGTAGCTGAGTTCAGATCTCCAAACATCCGTAACAGCTGGGCACTGTAGTGCTAACATCTGAAATCCCAGTGTGCCTAGGGAGAGCAGGGAGACAGAGGCAGGAGAATCGCTGGACACTCCAGGACCAGCTAGTCTAGCGTTCCCAGCAGGGTGAACAATGAGAGACATTCTCTCAAACAAGATCCACACGTGAAGTTGTCCTCTGACATCCACTTGCACTGTGGCCTGCACACACTTGCACTCATCCACACAGACTCACACTCAAGTAAAGAAAATGAAGATCTCAATTCTGTCCTATAAAACCTTAAAGCATTGTAGATAATCCAAAAATTATCTTTAACCGTTATCACCCATCCCACACCTCCCACCTTCTGGAGAAACCAATGCTGATATCTTGTAGAAATCCATTCATGCTTTTTCTCTATACTTACATCCATGTATGTGCTTAAATCAAACATGCAAAATAATACAAAGTGTGTGCATGTGCGTATGAACGTTCCAAGGTGTGTGGGGCACACGTGTGCATGTACGCATGTGTGAGCAGGCTGCAGGCTGACACCGAGTGTCTTCCTCGATCACTCCTCATCTAATCTAGTGAGACAAGGTCTCTCACCTGAAACCAGAGCTCACCCGTCAGCTCGCCTCTGCTCCTCAGAGCTGGGATTATAGGTGGTTGTCAGGCCCCCCCTGACATTTCCATAGGTGCTGGGGATCTGAACTCTGGCCTTCACAGGCATGCAGCCAGTGCTTTGCTCTGAGCTGTCTTCCAAGCCCCACATTTTCATATAAATGCCATGATACATGCATTGTTTTGTAACTTGCTGCAAGAGGACCACGTTGGTGTTTTTGAAGTGGAGCTAGGTCGCATTTTCCTTGTCTGTCAACCCCAACCGTCTACTGTTCTTCCCAGGATAAGTACTGGCAGAATTGGTTGACCATGGCTATATTTTATATCTCCTCTGCATCTCCACGAGTTCTCCAACATCTTGTGCTGCCATGGAGTGTGGGAACCACACGGGTTCTCTATAGACTCTCGGGGCAGCCCTGCTATTGTATTGGCTGAAGAAACAGATCACAGGTCTAACCTCAGGTCATACTTCCTACCTTTGTCTCTTAACTGTATCACTTCCAGAAACTTCTACTCATGTGGCTTAAACTGGAAGCATCCTGAACAGCAATGCCATTTACAGAGTCCATGATAGTCTCTTTTACAAAAATGTAGACTGTTGGGAGAAAAGACTAGGATCTCCATGGAAGGAGCCACACTTCCTGTCTGAGAATCTTAGGAAGAATTCTGGTCTTTGGCTTGACCTCCTAATTCTCCATGGGAGACGACACCCTTGTTCCCACTCTCTGGCTTCCTCAATAGAGGGGGATTTTCATTTTCAGGCCAACCATTTGAAGGCCAGCTCCAATCTTTTTAAGTTTTTTAACGATATCAGAGGCAGAGAGAGCACAGCTTGACTCTTGAATTTTAGGTTCCGTCCATTTCAGAAATAAGCAAAAGAGAAAAGAGAAAAAAAAAACAAGAAAGAAAGAAAGAAAAATCCTTTGGCTCACAAAATAAGAATCTTTGAAATGAAAGTTGTGCAGAGAGTAAATATGGAAGCGCACAATGCCATCTTAGAGCAGCAGTTCAGAACACAAGGGCACTTCTTTTCTGTGACAGAAAGCCAAGAGATGTCATGTTCCTTAATTAAAACTCAGCTCAAGAGTCGGTGGGAGGCTCCCGTGCAGCCCCTACCTGAAGATGCCGATTTACAGAGAACCTTCCAGCCGTGGGAGTCACACAAGGGACATGCTGGCAATTGTGAGCTTCTTTTTAAAAATCGGCCTCTGTCTGTCATACCTATGTAGTTACAAAATCAAAGGGGATAATAAAGTTCAATTGTATATTCACAGTTTGATATTTCTATTGACAGGTCTCACACAAAAAGCCACCATTTCGGGAAGCTCGGAATCTGTGTCCCTCCATGAAAGACTCTGAAAGGCTCTCCTGGGGTGTGAGTCCCCACCCAACAATCCCTCCAAATCTCAGTGTATGAAGTGGCCCCGTTGAGGTTCAAAGGTGTCAAATTGGGCCTCCTCTCCCCAGGTTCTTCTTGTGGGTTTAAAATATCCTTGCGAAGGTGAAGGGACCAGGAAACTCCCCAGACCAGGCTGGAGCAGAGTTAAAACCCCTCCTAAGTGGAGAGCGCTGTTAACCCACCCATTACCAAGCCACTGGGGGAGACCACTGAGGCCTGGGTCTCCTCTGACCCTCCTCTCTGCTCTGGGTTCTCACCTCAGCTTCAGAGAGGCTGTCGACTCTGAAGAGCTCTCATGTTAGAAAATCATCAGTGTATTTTCTATGACGAAAATATTCTTCAGGGCCACGAGAAAGCAGCATGCAGGTGTTTCTGGCTTTTTTTTTTTTTGAGATTTTTCTTAGAAAAGAGGAGTGGGTGCTCTACTTGAATCTGTCGCAACACTGTATGGGACAGGCTGAGAGCAGAGTGGAGCACATCTGAATGCAAAAATTAAAGGAAGGAATAGAGGGGGGAACAGGTGCTCTTTTATAAAGGCTAAATTCCATATTTACCAAACTGATTTGCATGAGGCATGTTTTCAATGAAAATATTGCTACTCATTTTGCTGCATTTGTGCAACAGAAACAGAAGGATGGAGCAGAAGAGGGGTGTGTTCTCAAGCTGGCTCCCTTCGCCCAGCCTCAGCAGACGGTGAAGGGCACATTTGGGAGATGAGCTCTTAGAAATCCTGCTTGGCACAGGCAAGGTGGCAAGGCATTGAGTGTCCTGTGGCCTTGAACCTCTGGGTCAAGAGCTAGATGAGAGTATGGAGGAGCACACCTGCCACCCAGCACTGGAAGCTGATGCAGGAGAAAGGAGAGAGAGAGATAGAGATAGATAGATAGATAGATAGATAGATAGATAGATAGATAGATAGATAGAGATAGAGAGAGAGAGAGAGAGAGATCTCATTTGTCCCGTTGAGTACCACCATAAAGTGACAACATCTAAAATAGCTCAAGAAGAAAACTCTATGTTAATTCCGTGCTTTCTCTTAGTAACCCAGGCCAGCATTAAGTCTTAGTGCAATAATGTCTTCCTTCAGTCGTAAACATGTTGTTGATATTTTGATTTCTCTTCATGCAAATCCAGGATTTTAAAAAGCGCAGTCAGCTATACACTTTGTCATTTGCATTCCTGAATCAACCCTGTGAAGGTCTCCTCACTTTACAGATGAAGAAATAGAGGAGCAAGAAGTGAAAAACTGGCCTGCGACACCAGCTGCTGCGGGTGGACAGAAGCTTTGCGCCCAGGCATCTGACTCCAGAGTCCGCGTTGGTTTCAGCACAAGACACTGCCCAGCAAAACCTCAGACGTGGCCAGCACATCCAGCAAGTTCCAGAGAAGCAGAATAAGTTCCAGACAAAGGGCAGAGAGAGAATTAGATCAGGTGAACAAACAGCCCATGGAAGGTGCTAGAACAATGCTGGCAGTTTGCCATATACATAGCTTCACTTACAGGAGAGGTGTGGGCTGACTTTGTGGTCAAAGCCAGTCTCTTTGGCAGGGCAGTTCCACTGCCCCGATATCTTTAGGCCAGTATCAAGGGTCTGAGGAGTCCAGGGTCCCCATGGTGCTCCTGCTGCTCTCTGAGCGGTGGCTGGACAAGGTCTTTGAGGAGCATCTTGTTGAGAAGATACAAAAGGCTTCACTTTTTCTTTTTTGGAGTCAGACAATCTAAGAACCAATCCAGGCCTCCTGCAGGTTTTAGGGGTGAAGGTCCAGCCACAGCCTGGACGTTCAGGGTGAGGGTACTGGCCACTGTGCTGCTGCTGGTGCCCAACCTTTACGGAGAACAATCCAGGCAGCTTCTTGGCCGCTTGCAGCCTAGGGGAACACACTGGTGCGCCACACCCGCACAGCTTTGGGGGAGCTGGCAGCATCTGCGTGACTATCTGGGTTCAAAGAGAACTAGGGTCCCCCAGGAGTCAAGGCACTAGAACAACTATTTCTTCTTTCCCAGGACTCCTTTCTATAGCTTCGGAAGCTCCACCCCAGGGTGCTGTGTGAAGGCCTGAATCACTTACTCACTAGGTGTAATTCAGCTCCCAAGTGGAACTTGGGCAAATGGATGGAGCTAGAGGCTCCACGACCACCCCACCCTGGAGTGCCCTCTCCCTTCAGTGAATCAGCCTTCAGGATTCCCATAGCAGATCTGGGATCCCACAGGAAGAAGAGAAGTCCTAGTTAGGAAAAACCATCACCCCAGCACCGCCCCTGTCCTGCTCTGAGGTCTTGTCATGCACTCTGGAAATCCGGGCCACTCACAGTTAGGAAGAAGCAGGACACAAATTGTCTCCCCACTGAAGACACAACAGGTAAAATTGGGACCTTCCCCAGGCGTGGTGGAGCCCACGGGAGTCCCAGCACTTGGGAGGCTGAGGTAGGGTTGCCATAAGTTTGAGGCCAGTCTAGGTTACACAGTGAGTTCCAGAACAACTTGACTACAGTGAGACCATCTTAAAACGATGTCTTTTAGATACCTGAAACAAACAGTTTTGATTCTCTGTAAGATCTTTTCTCTTTAACAGAGCAGGACTTCCAGGATGACTGACTGTAGGAAATCTGCCCTTCCTTGCAGCCCTCAGAGAAGCTCCCTTTTCTGTGACACAGCACAGGCTGCAACCTGCTGTTGTAATTATTCGCCATTGTTCCTTAGAGGGAGCTGTGGATCGTTTCCACAAGAGTGAACACAGCCCAACTGTCTCCCTCCTCCAGACCCCAGACACTAGTGTTTCCACCCCAAACAAGTGCTGCTGGCTTCACCTTTATCCTTTGGGAGAGATTCCATGCATGTATGGGTTTCTGATGTGCATGCATGTGAGAAATAAACATGCTTTTATACTAATGGCAGCTCTCACATACATCACTGGTTAAGAGCATAAACTCTGGGGTTTGGGTTCAAATCCTGACTCTATTATATAGGAGCTATGTGGCATTAAGTTATCGTCTCTCTGGGTCTTTTTTCCTCATCAATGAAACTGGGATAGTAATGATGTATATTTTGTATGTTTAATGATTGATTAATAGACATGAAAGACTGGAATTATGCCTGCAAAATAAATGTTAACTTTTTGGTTGACCACTTAACTAGAGATCTAAGAACTCTTTCTGTATTCCTCTCTTTTCAGTAGCTGCATACTTTTCCTTCATACAGAAACACAGGAGAATTTAGTGAGTATAGTATCTACGGCCTCTTGAACTCCTGGCAAGCACTGGACACTCACCGCACTGCCACAGTCCTCACCACACACACCCGAAAGAATAAAGAATCCCTTAGTCTTTTTACCCTTATTTTTTTTTTGATAGGGTCTTTTCTTACTTCAAATAGGCCTGGAACTTACTATGTGTGGTCCAAGGTGGCTTCAAACTTGAGGCAGTCTCCTGCCTCAGCCTCTCAAGTTCTGGGATTACAATCATGAGTCACCATGCCTGACTTCATATTTAATTTTTTTTTTTTTTTAGTTTTTTTGAGGTAGGGTCTCACTCTAGCCCAGGATGACCTGGAATTCACTACATTGTCTCAGGCTACCCTCGAACTCATGGTGATCCTCCTACTTCTGCTGGGATCGCAAGTGTGTGCCACCATGCCCAGAACATTTAAATTTTTGATCTTTCTGATCTTTACCAATCTGAGAGCTATAAAGTATTCTCCTGGAGCTTGTATGTCTGGTGCTATGAGGGATAGCAAACATTGTTGTCAAATGAATGCTGTACTCGATCTCCAATGGAGCTGTTGGCCTTTTGCTCACAGAGCTGTCTGTTTTTGAAACCAGAGAGCCCCGGACTTACACACCAAGCCTTCTGTGAACGATTGAATCTGCCTCCTTATTGATCTCACTTAAAGTCCCATTAGCCAGTGCAAAAGGGTTTTCACAATGGTAATTTTATTCACAATGTTGAACAGTACAAATCTGATCTCTGCAAGGATCCGTTAGCACTCATGCAACCTTATCTGCCATGCTGGGGAATGAGGGTTTATTGCATCATTTAAAAAATGCTACCTTCCACTTGTGTTAGGCAAGCATGGAAATTTTTATGAGCACTTCTTAACTAAAGATACCAATAAATAACACTCGAATCTTGACTGGGCTAATCCTATTGATGTGACTTATTTGATAAATAAAGAAACTCACAGCTGAATATCCCAGTTGTTCAAGAAGAGAAGTCAAGGACTAGAAAGATGGCTCAGTGGTTAAAGGTTCCCCAGTGCCCATGTAAAACCAGAAGCACAAAGTGGCACATTCATCTGGAGTTCATTTATAGTGGCAGAAGGCCCTGGTGTACACACACTCTGTCTACCTCTCTCTCTCTCTCTCTCTCTCTCTCTCTCTCTCTCTCTCTCTCTCTGTGTGTGTGTGTGTGTGTGTGTGTCTGTCTCAAATAAATAAATAAAAATATTTTTTAAAGATGAGAAGGCAGATTCATTGTAGCAGAAGCAACTCCAGGGAGTTTTCCTTCTCTCAGGCAGGCTCTGCTCTAAGAAGCAGCTCACTCTTGGGCAAACAAATCCAAGAGTCGGTTTCTATAATTCCAGGGCAGTGCCATCACTCCAGGTTTGTAAAGATCTTTTCCAAGGGGTCCCAAATGGGAACATCCAGGGGATCCAGCATGCTGCACCTTCCTCCTCTCCCACCACCTCATGAAGTGATAAAGTGGGTGAGTGACAGGATACCTGTGGACAGGTGGAACTGGCCATATTAGGGAAGGGAATAGTGAGGGTCTTCTCCCCAGAGTGTGGCTCCTTTACCTGGGACACAGAGCCTAAAGCTGCATCTGAGTAGGAGTTCCCTCTCAGCCTCCATTCCACATGTGGAGTTCCTACTGGCCATCCAAAAATGAAAACCTTCCGAGAATCTTCCGGTGAGAAAAATAGCTATGCCAACTACAGAGCTAAATGCTTTTACATGTATAATTACAATAATCTCAAGATGTGTTATTATTCCCATTTCATAGATGAGAAAACCAAGTCTCAAGAATGTTAAACAATTTTGTACCAGCCACACAAAAGGTAAATGGTCAAAGGAATGAATCCTGTCATGTGCCTACCGAATCCCTGCTCTTTCTTGTTATTTGAGACAAGGTCTCTCCATGTTAGCAGCAGCCGATCTTAAACTCAGTCCTCCACACATGCAGATGTAATCAACTTAGTTGCTTAAATGTGTCTGGCAGAGGGATCAACCCTATTTGAATGGTTCTTGCTAGGAGGGTCCGGGGCTCTGGAAAGACACACTGGTCTTCACAGACTCCACCAATCACTTATATGCTAGACAATGAGGTCACATGTCTGCAACTCAGTGTGTCAACTCTAACATGAGAAGAATGGATTAGAATGATGGAACTACTAGAGTTGTTACAAATTTAGCTCAGAGGACGCTTTGCACAGCCTGGGTAGCTGAGACCTCCTTGGCTATGGATGCACAAACATCTCATGGCCCATCCATGAACCTCTACAGGTCGTCTTCTCTCTGACATTGCAAGCAACTGGCCACCAAGCACTGTGGTCGTCACTAATGAAGACTCTGCATCACCTTCCTTATGAGCGTGCTTGGCCATGAGTACCTCTGGAGGCTCCGCATGCAGGAAGCTGCTCCTTTGCCCACTCTCCCTGAATCTAAGTGTACTCTTCCTTCATCTAGCCAAGAGGTTCTCTCAAGAGCACATACATGGGAGTTAATGTGAGGCTTCGGTGTGACAGAGCATGTGTGTGGAGGCTGGGGAGGGGCCCGGGTCCCTTAGCATGTCATTTATCCATATCCTGGCCCTGATCCACTGGGCTACTGCTGAGTGTATTACTCTTGCACCATCATGAATTGCTGTAGGCTTCACTTGCCAAGAGATCTTCCATAAATCCTTCCACTGATAACTTTTATTAAACAATATACTATGGAAAGATACTGTCATAGTCAGCCACATGCCACTGGGATGAACCTCAAAACCAGGCACAGTTATGGGAGGAAGGGATTTATTGAAGTTAAGATCTAGGGAAAGTTCCATAATGGAAAAAGAGGCTGGCCTCCTTTCACAGGTCCAAGCAGAGAGAGAAACCCATCACCAACACCACACACACTGTCATGGTTTGATCCAGGTGCCCTCCCATAAACAAATGAATGTGTTCTGATTGATCTATCCTCAGCTGGTGGCAGTTTGAGTTTTACAAACTTGCTGGAGTTGTGTTGTTGGGGGTGGGCTTATGGGGTTATAAGCCAGCTTCCCCTTGCCAGTGTTTGGCACACCTTCCTGCTGCTGTTTGCAGTGCTGTGGTGGAGGTGATGTCCACCCTTTGCTCATGCCATCATTTTCCCTACCAGGATGGAGTCTCCCCTTGAGTCCATAAGCCAAATAAACCCATTCCTCAACAAGCTGCTTTTGCTTGGGTTCTTTCTGTGCAGCAACAGAGTAAGTTGACTACAACACACACACACACACACACACACACACACACACACACACACACACACACACACTAGCAAACAAGTGAGAGGGAAGGAAGAGAAAGATATCCTTTCTCCTAAGCTTCCTTACATCCCACTCTGGAGAAGGGACCTCCTCCTTTAGTTAATCCTTCCTGTAAGCAACCTCAGAGACCCACCAAGATTACTGAGTCTTCCTAAACAGGTCAAATTGACAATGAAACAACCATCACAGACACATACCTCTGTAGTTCTCCCAGTATTTCCTGGAATTTCATTCACACACTGAAAGGTGCACTTGGTGAAGACATCACCATGGAGATGTCAACCATGGTCTCATTTTCTTCCAAGTCTCTGAAAGCTGCTGGCCATGCCTCTGCTGTTTCACCCTCCCCCAGAAGGTAGAAACACAGTACGAATGACAGTCCCAGGACCCCTTCCCACTGCTAAACTTTTGCTCCAGTGAAGGCCTCTGCTTATTGCTGTCCATCTCTAATTTCTCTTAACCATGGAGACTCTTCTGCTCTAGATGGGTTCTCTCTCTCCCGAGTCCATGGGCCTCTCTGGCCTTCTCTAAACAGCATCTCTCCAATGGAGTCAAATTACAGCATTGTAAGTGTCGTAGTCAGCCACACGCTGCTGGGATGAATCTCCAAACCAGGCACAATTTTGGGGAGGAAAGGTATTTATTGAACAGATCCAGGGGAAGTTAAGGAAAAAGGCTAGCCCTGCTTTCACAGAAGCAAGCTGAGACAGAGAGATAGCACCTCCAGAAGCAAGCAAGCAAGCAAGCACACTGTAACACACTGTGATCCAAAAAATGCAGGACTCCAGACCAGGGTTCTGGCTCTTCTTTTGCATATCTATCCCTAGTATTTTGCATCCAAATTAGAAAGGGTCAGTCCCCAGGAAGCCAGGCCAAAGTGACACTTCCTCCAGCCAGAAGCCTGGAGACAATTAATTTTTTAATAAACCCTTAATTCTTTTGGGGGACATTATTCAAACTACCACAGTAAGCCCTTGCCCCATTGGTCAGGAAATAAAGAGATGTTGCTTTCTAGTTCTTAAAAAGCAGAAAGCCAGCATGGAAGATATTTCTTATACTTTTGCTTTTAGTATTTCTTTTCTTCTGCTCTGACTTGGGACACGGAGTGGTGATTATAATTACTTTGTAACACAATAGAATGGATTATTATAGCAGAAGAAAATGTTCCAAAGGACTACTTAAATCCATCAAAGCATCCCTTATCCAAGTTTGCTAACTTAAATGAGAATTGTTAACAACATATTCTCTTTCATTTGTCAAGTGCCCTCCTGACCTCTCATTGTTTCACACTCTGAAAGGAAATTAAAGTAAAATTGTCTAAACTCTCCTCCTCTGGATCCAAAGCCTATGTAGTTCTGTATCCTGGGCCTCCCTTGGTCTGTGGCTGTCTGTATCACCCAGATCTTGTCTCAGCAAGGAATCTTCCAGAGCACTTGCTGGGCCAGCAGATGGGTTTCAGGGCCTGGGTCTAAATTCTATAAAAAAGCATATATGAAATTAGATTTGTTCTGGGGAAAAGAAAACCTCTCAGTCATTGTGCTGCTCCCCGAATTCCTTTTTGCTTGGCTTGAGGGGGTCAAAAAGGCTTCCTGAGAAGGTGGGGCGGGGTCTTTTTAGGATGGGCAAATAGGTCCTTTCAGCTAAGGAAAACTGGAAGCCATGTATGAGAGCTGGAATATTGTAGCTTTGTGGGAACGAGCTAGTCTCCTGGGCTAAGGGGGAGGGGCTGTGAGAGAAGGGAGGGGGAGGGAAGGTGAGCAGATCAGCCTGTGAAGGCCCTGCAATGTCCCAGAAGTAGCACACACACACACACACACACACACACACACACACACACACACACACACACACACACACACAGGACAGCATGCCTGCATCCCAGGGTTTGAAGGAGTTTTGAAGGGGTTTGAGGAGGAGCTGCTTGCTAGAGAGACATTCAGAGATGAGGCTACAGGGCTGCAGTGCGCTATTGTCAAAGAGAAACCAGAGGCAGAAGCGCTGCTCTAGGCACCAGAACCCTAGAGGTTGAGACAGGAGAGGAGGGTCTGAGAGTCGCTGTCGAAGGCAGCTATAGTTCTCTCTACGTGAGCAGGAGTCACCGGGGTCACTGGCTGCTGGCTCCAGTCTTAGGAAGGTCTATGAATGGCAGGAGAAAGCGAGGCTGACCCACAGGCAGAGTAGAATCAAGAGATGGGGTCTCAGAGAGAAAGGAAAGACGCAAGTACATGGGTCCAGTTGTGCCTCGTTTTCCCAGTTAGACCAGTGGTTCATTGATAGTAAAAACGACTAACGTCTGACAGCTACGAGACTCTTGTCCTGGACACTCAGGTGTGTCCAGCACAGTGGGCGCCATGCAGATGCCCTTGTGTCCTCAGTGAGTGAGTGAGTGCAGCAGGACAGAAGGGGACACATCACAGAGGTGACAAGAGGTGTTTTCGAATGTCACATGCATTTCTCTCTAACCTGCACCGCACAGTTACATCTAGTGGAGCAGAGAGATGGGTATCCGTGACTCACAGAGGGGAAGAAGAGCTACTACCAATGGAAAGAAATAGACAGAGGGGCATGTGACAGGTCGGTGACAAAACACAACTTTCCCTTGTTTGTACCTCTAGAGAATAAACTCCATTTCCGTGTGCATTGTGTCATTTGTGGCCACTTACATTCAGAGGTTTGCTTTCATTTTTTTGGATACCTCCAACACTGAAGTTGGGTCCGAGCAGTAGTCGAGAAAAAATCATGCAAAGTCAGCTGCCAGATGCCAAAATACAATCCCAAGTTCTGTTTCACTGTGTGACACTCACACCCTTCCCTTGGAGAAGGATGGCTTGCATCCCCTCCCGTGAACTTGGGCAAAATTTTAACTCTGCAACCAAATGAACGAGGAGACAGTGAACACATGCACTTTCTAGAGAGGCTGTGGTAGGCAGCACTGGCATCCCTCCTGCCACATCAACACTGGACCTCGCTGCCAGGTAAACCAGGCCACTGCTCTGTCACACTGTGGACAGCCGGAAACAGTCCATAGACAGCGCAGGAAGAAGCCTGTGACCGTAACAAGGGGGAAAGAAATGCCTGTCTAGCCTCTGGCTGTCCAGACACCCCACTGGAGAGGAGTCACTTCAGCCACTGACATGACCAAGTCCTTTCAGGATTTCCAACTCACAGAAACCAGGCAGCAGCCAGCCATGGTGGTGCATGTCAGAATCAGCACTCAGGAGTCTGAAAGACCAAGGCCAGCATGGGCTACATAGCAAGACTCTGTCTCAAAAAACCCAAACTGGGGGCCAGGGAGGTGACTCAGTGGGTAAGAGCACTTGCTGTGCAAACATGAGAACCAGAGAGAACCTAATTCTCCATGAGTTCAATTCCCCAGCACCCATGTAAACAGCTGGGGGTGGCCACATGTGCCTGTAATCACAGTCCCGTGGAATAACTGGGCTTCACTGGCCAGCCAATCTGACTGAAAAAAATAGCAGGTCCAGGTTCAGTGTGAGACTCTGTCCCAAGGAAACATGAAGACGAGCCATACAGGGCACCCAATGTTCTCATCTGGCCTCTGCACGTGTGTGCATCTGTGTGCGCATGAACACACACACACACACACACACACACACACACACACACACACACACACACACACTGAAACAAAA
The DNA here is from genome assembly GCA_004024765.1 of Zapus hudsonius. NCBI lineage: Eukaryota > Metazoa > Chordata > Mammalia > Rodentia > Dipodidae > Zapus > Zapus hudsonius. Next base: position 17,450 of record PVHP010014074.1, on the reverse strand, counting down.
GAAGCTATGAGATCCTCTGTTACTAATCAAGAGAAGCCTTATCAGGTCATGCAGTCTTTGGAGGTGGATGTTACATTACAAGATCTTCTGATATCCTGGAAATTTTGCCAAACCCTAGGCCTGTTTTGTCAATTCTCAAGCAGATCTCCCCTTGGCATAATTTCTCATCATCTTTTCAAAGACAAATCCTTAGAACAGCTCACCATAGACACTTGAAGCTGCCTACAGTACAGCACTTTGTCTCGGGGGAAAAAATAAGATATAAAAACATAGGTTAAATATCTATTATACAGATACAGTTCTGTGCAATTAGCAGAACTCAAATACTAATGTAAATCACCTCAATTTGTTTTTAATCATTCCTCTAACAGAGACAGAAAAAATGAATTATTTATTATGTTAGCTTTAACTACTAGAAATGTAAAACAGTTACATATACTCCAATGTGAGGATTGTTATAGCCTTAATTTTCCAATAACAATGAAAAATTTTTGACAGTGCACAGATTAGGCGCTGAATAAATGTTCCAGTAAGAGTACATTATGTAGCTTTTGTAACGCAATGTGGTGGAATATTGCATTTTCTTGCCACTGAAAATCGAGTGAAATGCAGTTATTAGGATTATTGCAATATCTATATGCACATTTTCAAGTCTAAATGGAAGACTATAAACATAAATCACCCAACTCCAGTGTGATTATGTTGAAATAATACAACGTGGACATAAATGAAGAGAAATGATGCCGAGCTGCCTTTGCAGCTACCAGATTCAAACTTCTGCCATGAAGATCAGAAATATAATTGGAAAACTGAGTAAATACTGTGGCAATAGTTTTAACCCGAGGAAAGCGCCAATTTCTTTGAGGCTGAAATTGTAGCTATACATTCGCATTTATCTCACCAGGCCCTTCCTCTGCACTGCATAAAGCCCTCAGATCACTAGCAGAAATGAGCTAAGATGTTAGCTTAAATTGGCAATAAAATTTAAATCTGGCAAGGTGGTTATAACGAAAGAGAAAGCAATGGTTTTGTCTGAAAGGCTCCAAATAAGAGGCAAAATATAGGGGTCTCTTTAGCTCCATTATCTCTCTCAGCCTACAGGAAGTCCAGATGCAGGCAGGGGTGGCTCACACGTGACATGTATAGACTGTGTGCACTTGGTGCACACCACTCCATACCGTCAGCTCCATCCCAGCTGTTGGACTCTGCCCGGATCACACACTAGGACAGCGTGGAACTTGTTTCTTGTCCTGAAGGGACTGATTCCAGCAAGGTCATTGCCAGTGTGGCCAAAGCTTTTGCCCCAGTGGGCAGCCGTGACAACAGGATGGGGGAGGCAGGGAGAGAGGAAAGACAGAAGATCAAGGAAAAAGGGCCAAGGCCACTTTACCAAGCTGCTTCTTGTTGTCAACAAAGCAACTCGTTTTCACCCAGAAAGAACGCTGGCAAGCTGGGTGCTCAAAGCAGCGCCAGGGCCTCTTCTGAGGAACCTCTGATAAGGTGGGCTTTACCGCTGTCCAGTGTGACCTTCAGTCCCAGCGCAGCCGAGTACAAAAAGCTTCCCTGAATGTCCTTCTGACTTTCGGTGGTTGGTAGTTGGCTTTCTGTTGCCGTGATGAACACCTGAGATAAAGCAGCTCGAAGGAGGGAAGGTGTATTTGGGGTTCAGTTTCACAGGTCTCAGAGGTTGCTCAGCTTCATGGCCTTGGCTCCAACGCAAGGAACGGATGGATGACAGAGCAAAGCTGCTCATCTCATGCTCGTCAGAAAGCCAACAGCAAAGGGGAAGAGGTGGCGTCCACTATTCCTTCAAAGCTGCACCCTAACAACCTGACTCGGCCCCAGCTCTTAAAGATTTCACCACATCCCAAGGGTACCTCATGTTGTGAGCAAGCCTTGAACACAGGGCATAGGAAGCATTTCAAATTCAAGCCACAGTGATGATCGTCCAAGCCTGTGCTGGATACATTTGTGGTCGCTGAACCCTCCAGCCTCTTGCCCCAGCCTCCCAAGGCTGGGATCACACACATACACCATCATGACTGGCAGAAAACAAGTTTAAACATCCAAAGGATATTTTCTGTTGGGTGTAGTGGTGCACACCTGTAATTCCAGCAGGAGGATCAAAGGTTGAAAGCCATCCACACATCCAATAGTTCAAGACCAGCCTGGGTTAACTGAGACACTGTCTAGAAAGAAAGGAGGGAAGAAAGAAATAGAAAAAAGAGAAAGAAAAGATTGTTTCTCTCTTGTTCTCTCTCTCTTTGACTTTTCACAATGTAATAGCTACAGACCTGACAAGCTAACCTGTTAATTATCTCTAAACAATAAACAGTTAACGAAACCCTACATTGCACCTGCAGATTTCTGTGGTGTAAGTACGCCCATCAATACAAGCTGACTTTAGCCATTAGTGGGAGTTACTAAGCACAGAGTTGGGAAGAGAGACTGTTGACTATGTGGACTAGTGGTGATCAGTGAGGGACAATTTATCTCCAGGGACATTTGTCAATGTCTGGAGACCTTTTTGGTTATCATGACTGCGCGCGCGGGGGTGGGGGTGGGGGGGTGGGGGGTGCTATTGGCATTTAGTGAGTGGAGGCCAGGGATGATGTTAACCATCCCAGAATGCACAGGAGGCCCCCAAACAAAGAATTATTTGGCACAATCTTAATAGTGTCAAGTATATCAAGAGCATAGTGATAGTAGAGTATAATAAAATAATTAGGAAGTGATGGTTTTTGACTATTTAATTGCAAGTTTGCATAATTCAATTTTAAATAATGCTGCTTAACACACAGCTTGCAAAATTTTTGAAACTTTAGCAATCGGTTTTTCCATCCACATACGAGGCAGTCCCAGCATTCCACTGTAATAAAAGGAATGCCTTGGGCTGGGGAGAAGGCTCCACAGTTACAGGCACTTGCTATCAAAACCTGCCAGCCTGGGTTCGATTTCTTAGTACCCACATAAAGTACTAATGAGGCCTGACCCTGCTTAGCTTCCAGATGAGATGGGCATGTTTGGGACGGTATGGCTCCATCAGCATGAACAGCAGGGGTTCCTGAAAGCTACAAAATCAGCCAGGTGGACAGGATGTACGCACTTTGCATACAGACTATGGAGGTAATCAGCGGCTCTCAGATTGGATATAAGGCCTGTTCAGTGGGAGAGAACTCTTACCTGGTACTGAAAACCAAGTCAGAACCCTATGGATAGGAAGGTTATAGACTCCAGAGAAAAGTTCCCTCTGGTCTTTGGCTGAGAAGAGTGATTATACCCATCAAAAAGTCTTTTAGGAATGGAGAGACGGCTCAGCAGTTAAGGTGTTTGCCTGCAAAGCCTAACGACCTGAATTCAACTCCCCAGCACCCATGTAAAACCAGATGTACAAAGGGACGCATGTGTCTGGAGTCCCTTTGCAGTGGCTGGAGGCCCCGGCACACCCATTCTCTGTGTCTGTCTCTCTTCTAGCTCTCTCTGCTTGTTAATAAATCATTTTTTTAAAAAAAATTTTAAATGTCTTTTAAATACCTATGCTTATCCTCTTTAGTCCATGCTGCTCTCACTCTTGGTTGGAGAATCTGCTGTCGTTTCATTTTTAAAGATTGCAGCAAAAACAGAGGAGAATCAAGGTCCTTCAATACGACAAGCATGAGGTGAGCCATTTCTATCTAGGAGACAGCACAGAGGAAGTAGTGATTTAAACATGAGTGCTGCTCTCACTGCTAGCCCGCCAACCAGCTTCCAGAAGATGACGACAGACACTGCCACTGCAAACTCATCAAAGCAGAAATCAAGAGGTAGCAGAGTGGCAGAGAGTGCAACACCAAGTAGACTTGTAACATACCCACTGGGAACATTGTGGAAGAGAGGACAGATGCATTCATAACTCCATGGCGAATACCAATAACCCCTCTGAGGAGGCTCCTCTGTGGAATGGGGGTGGGGGAGAGGGGATAGAAGAGGAAAGCCCAAGGGGAATATGACCAACACATGATTTGTTCATACAAAAAAGTTAATAATTAATTAAAATAAAATAAAACCAGACATACAAAGTGGTACATGTGCCTGGAGTTTGCAGTGGCAAGAGGCCTGGCCCATTCTCTCTCTCTCTCTCTCTCTCTCTCTCTCTCTCTCTCTCTCTCTCTCTCTTTCTCTCTCTCTCTCTCTCACACGTTAATTAATTAAAAACACATCTGCCTTTATGGAAGATGGTAGCCAGGAAGGTCTTATTTAGCAAGTGACTTTGAACTGAAAGCAGACACAGGTGAGGGGATATATGTGTGGGTGTCAAGCAGGGGACAGTACCTGCTTGCCATGCTCTGGAAACAGCCAGGAGGCCATTGTGGCTGGACACAGAGGGAGGAGAGAGGCTCCGATGGCTGTGAGCAGAGAGGCATCATGGGTAATATACAGGCCAGATGCACTCCAAGATGTGAGGTGACGGGAGTGTCATGCAGCAACTTGGCGTGGGCTATGGGGTTCTCTGCCCCTAAAGGCCTGTGACTACCCAGCTAGCGGGCAATGGGTCACACACCCTCGTGCGGATGGCTCTTTCCCTCCTTCCTCCGCCCTTTTCCTCTCACCACGACCTCACAGGGTTCAGAGTCAAGTCCAGGCTCATAGTGAGGCTCAATGGGACAAATGGTCTCCTCCATCAGAAGCAAGAGCCTGCAGAACGGGACTCCTTAGCCAGCACCCACCTCCTAGAGCTCAGCTGAGGGGACATCACTTGCCCCTCTCTGGCATTAATACACACATCACCAGTAATTCCATTGAAGGTTCCATCAGAAACCAATTATACTCCTGTTATTCCTGTTACCTCACAGGAGACACAACACCCATGTAGCCACGTCTGCCTGGTTTACAGGAAGTCCTAGCGTGCTCTCAACTAGAACATCCGAGGAGCTCACCTGGGGCTCACCCAGGCTCAGGGATGTGTGCTCACATCCACAGGTGACCATAACCTTGGGCGCACAATGTCATCAAGGGCTTCTTCAATCTGCCTGTGTGTCTGGTGGAGAGCATGCGCTACCCCCCCCCCACAGCCTCTGCCGGGAAGTTTCTATGGTGCAGGTGAACAGGTCTAACAGGTGAAGTGACTGCAGCAAGGTCACTCTGCTCTGAGGACAGGGCTGATGCTCAGAACCTAAGGCAGTTCTTGCCTGTTCTTGACTCTCAGACCACTCCAAGTACAGCCCCATTGCATCCTGGAACAATAGCTGTTCCAGACCCTTCCACCCCCAAAAGGTGGGTATGCCTTGTCATTAGGACCATGAAAAAGAAAAGAAAAAAAACCTCAGACATTTTCCCATCAAATGTTACAGAAGTAAATAAAACAGGAACTTCTCCACATCCACTTTTTATACTTGCTGAAACAGCTTAAAATGTCATGGACGTCTCCCTTAAGGACAGACTCATCTTTGAAGTTTCCTAAAAGAAAGCAGCAGTTAACCCAGGCTTCCTCACTAACACTTGCTAGTGGCTTAAAATTAAAACTTCAGTCTCCAGAGAACCTGCCTGTGAGTGAGGCCCCCTCCTCAGCCGTTCACTCCAGAATTTTCCATGGGATTTTCCCCTTAGTGACTTCCAGTCTCTCCTCTTTTCATAAGAGCTGTCAAAAATTCCATCTTTCCCCCTGTGAGGGGAGGCACAGGCCTTTCAAAAGTTTCTCGTTTGACCAAGAGACTCACACCATGAAGCTTGGTCCTTGCACATTTCAGAGGCAGGAAAGAACCATGGGGGAGGGGAGACGAAATCACTTCAGGCCAATCTGTCTTGGAAAAACCAAGGCTGCCCCTGTCTTGCTTCCTGGTCCTGCACACTCTGGTCATATCAGTCACCCGCTGTTTTCCCAGGGTGGTGACATTTTTCTTTAGATGAGCTGGAAAGCTGGGCTTACAAAGGAGACCCGTGGGAGGGCCAACACCAGTGAGGAAACACCAGCTGGGCCAAAGGGATCTCGACTCAAGTTCGCCACAGTCCTGGGGCCATGAAATAGGCACGTAATGTCATTTTTTTCAATCTACATGGCTTTCTTTTTCTTTTGTGCACAACCAAATGTGCAGGATTTTGTAAGAAAGTGCAGGAGGCAGTGAGAACTCGAGGAAAAAATTAAACCAAAGGGAAGAAGAAAAGACTGGTAAGTTAACAAATGAGGGAGGGAATGAATAAAAACAAACAAAACAAAAAAAAATAGACAAACTTTTTGGAAGGATTTTTGGCAAATATGCGAAGTTTATCAGCAATGTATACAGCTTTCACCCAGGGTATCCATTTCTAGGAATTTCTCTTCGGGAAGTAAGCAGGGAAGTTTATAAATATTTATCTTCAGGAAGGTTTATCCTGACATTGTTTGTAATGATAGAAACATTGGGCTTAATATAAATGTTCAGTAATTGGAGATAGTTTTAGACGTTTTGATCTATTCAAATGGTGGGAATCCCATGTAGCCATTTAAAAGAATACCTTGAAAGTTATTTACTGATGTCAGATAACATTCTTTAAATGTTTTACAGTGAAAAAAAGTCAAGTTATAAAAACTAGACTGAAGGGAACTGGGGAGACATTAAAGTGAGAAAGAGCACTATGGCCTGAGAGTTCCGATTCACCCTGCATTTGACCCCCAGCACCCATGTGGCAAGCGTGCCTATAACCCCAATCTCTCATGGGAGAGGGGAACCAAAGAATGCTGGGGCTCACTGGCCAGCCAGTCCAACTGTAAAAATGGCAGCTCCAGGCTCCTCCAGAGGTTTGGGCATCCATGAGGAGATCGCTTGTTGCTCTTTCCTGGTCTCCGCATTTGTCAGATGGGGAGAGTGCACACACAGGTGTGTGTAGCATCCATCACACCATCCATGCTATTCTAACTGGGCTGGGGATGTGTCTTGCCTAGCATGAATATAGCCATGGGTTCCCACTGAAATAATGTGAGGAGGCTTTGCTATGCTGAGTTGACATCAACCAAACTGCCATCATCATTTGTTTGTGGGGGACACCTGGATCAAACCATGACAAGCAGCCTTAATACTCACCCACCATGACTCAGGGAACTGAGCGGAAGAGGGGGCAGAAAGATTGGAAGAGCCATGGTGGGGGAGAATATCCAGAGACACTGTCCCCCTCAGTAACAACATACAAAGGGGCATGGAACCAGGTTGACTCCTAGGCTATCCCCCTACCCCATGGACTGATCCAGACTGCCCATGGAGGAGGATACCAAGTGACCTGGGGACAAGGAGGAGGGAATCAGGGATACCAACATAATCTTCACTAATACAATGTATCTAATTTTGGACAATAAAGATATCAACTAAAAAAAAAAAGAAAGAAAACATGATACAGTCAGAGGAACAAAGGTAAGGATGATGGTGGCCTTCCTGCAGAAGTTATGCCAACTGGAACACAGCAGGACAGTACTGTCAGGTATAGAAAGAAAGAAGAAAGAAAGAAAGAAAGAAAGAAAGAAAGAAAGAAAGAAAGAAAGAAAGAAAGAAAGAAAGAAAGAAAGAAAGAAAGAAAGAAAGAAAGAAAGAGGGGCTGGAGAGATGGCTCAGGTTTTAAGGTTCTTGCCTGCAAAGTCTAATGACCCAGGTTCAACTCTCCAGTACCCATGTGAAGCCAGATGCACAAAGTGGCACATGCATCTGGAGTTCATTTGCAGCAGCTGGAGGCCCTGGTGTGTTTATTCTCTCTGTCTGTCTCTCTCTCTCTCTCTATCTCTTTGCTTGCACATAAATGAATAAAAATGTTGTTAACCAGGTGTAGTGGCGCATGCCTTTGATCCCAGCACTTAGGAGGCAGAGGTAGGAGGATCACCATGAGTACGAAACCACCCTGAGACTACAGAGTGAATTCTAGGTCAGCCTGGGCTAGAGTGAGACCTACATCAAAAAAAAAATTTTTTTTAAGAAAGAAAAAGTTGTTGATTTAGATTCCATGAGTAACATTAATAACGACATTGTAAACCAGGCAATGACTAGAAGAATTCATTATCAGCAAACCTGTAATACTCAAGACTGCTTTATAAAAGTCCTCAAAGTCAAAGTAAATGAGTCCAGGTGTAAATATGGATCTATATGAGGAGATGAAAAGCACCATGCATGTACTTAGAACACAGAGGGAATTTTTCTTATTACTCAACTCTTGCAAAGAGCTACAAAAGGTACCAGAGGTTTACATAAAAGCAAGTAGTTTAGGATGTCACACATGAAAAGGTAGAGTGTATAAAAATAGTGAAAATATGAAAGAGAAACAATGCAAGCATAAATAAGGAACATTTAATACTATGTATGCTTTTATAAGTTAAAGATGTATACTGTAAACCCTAAAAGCAAACAAAAACTTTTAGAAAAGTTGTAATTAATAATTGTGATGGTTAATGTTGTCAACTTGAAAGGATCATGGGTCACCTAGGAAGCAAATCCCTTGCATGTTTGTGAGGGAGTTTCTAGGGGTGCACGGGCTGGGGTCCCAGGTTTTAGGTGCAAGGGCTAGGGTCCCAAGCTGAGCACCGGTATTCATCTGTTTCCATTTCCTGTCCCTGGATGCAGCCGCCTCCTGCACCCTGCCTCTCCCGCCATGGTAGACTGAAGCCACTCTAACTGAAAGCCAAGATAAACCCTTCCTCCCTTCAGCCAGGTACTCGGTCACAGGAAGGAGAAAAGTTGGCACAGCTAATAGAGATAATAAAATGTTATCATGTGATAATATCAATCTATAAGAGGTCCAAAAAGAGTAAAGACAGAGCAAAACTCCATGGGACAAATAGAGAAGAAATGACCCGGGCTGGGGTGATAACTCAATGGTAGAGCACTTTCCTAGCATGTGCAAAGCCTGGGCTTGATCCCAAGTGTTGCAAATTAAAAAACAAAAATAGCTAGACAAGAGATTTAAACCTGTCTCAGGAATCATATTAGCTGCAAGGATTTCAATTTCCCAATTAAAAGTAAGATTGTGTGTCTAGAAATCATGGCCTAACTATATTCTTGTCTACAAATGTACAAATCCATTTTGTTGCTATAACAAAACACCAGAGACTGGCTAACTTTATAAGGAAAGAGGTTTATTTAGTTGATAGTTTTAGAGAGGATGAAAATCCAAATAGCACAACCCTGGCTCTAGTGAGGGCTTTCTTGCTGGCAGAGGGCTGTGGAGGTGTCAGGCATCTAATGGCAAAAGACAAAAAGAGGGCACACACGTGAGACCTCCACCCTGATGATATCATCTAATTCTAACCACCTTTCAAAGACGTCACCTTTATACAGCACAGATGAATTAAACACCCACCGTCTCCATACTCACAATGGAATTAAATTTCAGCACATAAACCCTTGGAAGACAGACTCACCGAGTGGGATATACATGTAGAAAATCAAAACACAGCCCAGCCAGGTGTGACATCACACACCTGTACCCCCAGAGCTCAGGAGGTAGAGACTGGAGGATCAGGCATTCAAGGTCATCCTCAGCTACATGGAGAGTTCAGAGCCAGCCTTGGCTGCATGAGCCTATATCTCAAGAAACCATAATAACAATGCTTTAAATTGTCTTCAAAAATAAATAAAGCTGGGCATGGTGGCATACACCTTTAGTCCCAGCACTTGGCAGACTTAGGTAGGAGGATCACTGTGAATTTGAAGCCAACCTGGTTAGAGTAAATTTCAGGTCAGCTTGGGCTAGAGTGAGACCCTTGCCTTGAAAAAACACTAAATAAGTGAATAAATAAATAAATAAATAAATAAATGCAAAAATGAGTTCAAATTAGAGGATGATACACCATGAAGTTAGAATTAGCTATGTCATATTAATATCACTTAAATGAAAGGTAAATTGATTGCATTTAATATCAGGCAATGCAGATTAAAGAGCAAAAAATATTTATCAGAGATTAAAGGGGGCATTTCAAAATGATCAAGGAAGGCATAAAAATTCTAAATATTTGTGCTCTTGATAACATATCTGTGAAATGAAGAAAAACTCAAATAATTTCAAGGAGAAGCAGAAAGAGCTGCAGTTCTACTCAAGGATTTCGACTCAAGGATAACTGATAGAAAAAGGAACAGGAAATCAGTGAGCTGTGACATTGCAAAATGACACTACTTGTTGGCATTTAGAGAACACTCCATCTGACTGCAGCAGGACACACATTCCTCTAAGCACAGATGGACAGTTATAAATATGGGGTGCCTTTGTTCTTACACCATTACACTGAGAGGCTTGGAAAGAACAGGAATGTCCAAGGTCACAATGCTGGCTTATCGCTATACGGAGCACCTTGCTCCTATGGCAGATACAAGGTGTTAGGGCTTCTCTGAAATCTCCTTTATAAAAGTCTTATTACCCATGGTGAGGGCTTCTCCCTCAAGGCTAGATAGTGCCCCAGACTCCCTGTCTTCTAACACCACTGCGTTAGGGGCTAGGATTTTTTATTTGACTTTGGCAGAAAGCAGCGCACATAAATAGCAGACCCAGACTAAATTGTAAGCCACAAAGCTAGTTCTCTGAGAAACTCATAGCAATATGCCATGTAATAATTACTCTCTGACTTTAAGTATAACTAAATCAAAAATCGGTAACAAAAAACCTTCTGGGAAATTTTCAGTTATTTAAAAATTAATTTTTAAAGCCTTTTAAATTCTCTGTAGGTTGAAGAAATAATCGAAACTAAAATTATAAGACATTTTGGAATAAACGAAAATGAAGACACAGTATATCAGAATCTGTGGGATGCTGCTGAAGTGATAGCTGAAATTTGTTGAACTACTTTTATTTTTGAGAGGAAAAAGTTTTAAATACAGAGTTCAGGAGGTAGAGATCCCCTGGGCAAACTGAGTAACTACACCAGCCAACTTGGAGAACCCTGGCTTCCCACAAAATACAGTGTAGCTCAGAGAGAATAGTCCAAGAGAGAGACCATGAATGCTACCGGCCTCCAAGCTGAAGGGACGGGGTCCCCAAGCCCTCCAGAGCCCCAGTGATTCCATTGTGAGTCCCAGATGCCAGACATGGAGCTGAAGGGTCTGGTGTTTGCTCTGCTGGGCTTCATTCTTGCTTCTGTTCAGTCATTCCTTGTAATGCTCCAGTCCTTCCTGTCAGGTTGGGAATGTTTACTCTGTGTCACTATATGTTGGAAGTATGCAATTTGATTTTTGATTTTACAGAGGTTCATAATTAAGAGACTACCTTGAGCCTCAGAAGAGACTTTGTGAAAGTGTCAAAAATAAAAGTGAAAAATGCCTTTATATATTTCTTCATCACAGAGGTTAGGTTTTCCTCTCAAAGTCAGCAAGAGTCAAATGGACTCTCCTTCCCTTAATCCCAGTGCACTGGTTTGAGCCACAATTTTTATTCTTATGAAAATGCAAATCACTGAATAAAGATGTGATACACTTCAAAAACTAAAGGACTCATAACAACAAAACCCTTTTCTAGTCCCAGTATAGGAGATTCAGTCTCCCAAGGCAGAAGGGGTCAGGAGACCAAGGAAAGATAGTTGGTTCTAGAACTGCACAGATTGCAATTCTCTGGGGACTCCCAGGCCAAGGCACATGCTGGTAGCTTCAAGACAGATTCCTGCATCCCAAAGCCAGAAAAGAAGCGCTTTGTGTGCTAAGATGGATTATAACGAGACTGGAGTGCACCTGGCCTTTCTCAAAGGGTAAACATCAGTGAAGAAGTCCTCTATCCGTGGTCAATGTGTCATGTCCAGCTGACTGTCCCAATGACTCTGCTGGTTTTGTAGGACTTGGGATACATGCCAGAGGCATCTGGCCAGCAGAGTGGCCTTCACAACCAAGATGGCCATGGTTATGTTCAGCTGGATCCCTGGAGAGGTGATCAAAGTGACACTGTTGAGATAGGTCGTGGAATAAGAAATAGTCATGGTATATTATTCAGTAAGATTATTTTAAAAATGAAAAATTGGCAAGGCATCTTCCTGTCAGTCTTATAAATGTTAATGAATTACTGTTATATTTTATATACAGAACATTGCCTTATAATGTCAGGTAAGTAGAAGTGTCTGAGACTCATCAGTCAGAACTGAACAGAATTCAAGAATTCTAAAAAGAATGTATTATAGACATTTTTATTAATATCTTTATTATGAATAATTATATACATTGTATGAGCAAATCTTGTGAATGTGTCCCCATTTCCCTCCTCTCTGTCCCCTACCCACTGGGGTCCTTCCTCAGTGCCCATACTGGATCTGTCCATAGGTTAGGGGGTTATGAACTGCACCAGAGGTAGCCAGTTTTTCTTTTCTTTTTTTTTTTCCTTCCCCCTTGTGTATTGATGCTGAGGGGGACGAAGTCTCTGTATATTCTCCCCCACCATGGCTTTTATATTCTTTCTACCCCCTCTTCCACTCAGTTCCCTGAGTCATGGTGGGTGAGTTTTAAGTCTGCTTTATTGTTGAGATCTTGTCTCTGGACTTCTGCTTTGGGTTGTATTGGGAATTGTTGGTGTCTGTTTCCATTGACCTTTCATGGGTTTTCAGGCTTGATGTGGTGATTGGTCTCCTCTTTGTCTCGCCACTTTCTCATAGGTTTCATTTGGGTCCCATGTGAAGGCCAAGGTGGTTTGTCTCCTGCCAGGATGTCAGCCATCATCCTGTGTCTTGTTGTTGGTAGAATTGGGTTGTCCCCTGCTCTCTCGCTGCTTTCTGAAAAATACAAACAGAATCTCCATCAGAGAGTGAGATCAGTATTCAAACTGGAAACCAAAGGGTATGGAAGCATTTTGCTGGCTTTAATTTCTAAAAGTTTCAATGTCAACTTTCATAGCCCACCAAAGACAGACACTGTCGGAGTCCTTTCTGATTGATACTGTGAGTTACACAGAGCCATGATTGGTCCATGTGCTACTATAAGCTCAGGAGAAGACAATACTAGAGACTGTCCTAGTAGAGATAGGGTCTGGATTTTTGTGTGTGGTTCATACCTAACTAGTTTGTATGTAGAGTTTTTGCTTTTTAAAATTTTTTGGAGGGGACTTTGGAGGTTTTATTTTCTGGTTTTGTTTTAGGGGTAATTTTTGGTCTAGGCTTTTTGTTTATTTGGTTGAGGTTTTTTTTATTGTATTTATTTTTTTTCTTGAGGTAGGGTCTTCTCTAGCCCAAGCTGGCCTGGAATCCACTGTGTAGTCTCAGGGTGGCTTTGAACTCACAGTGATCTTCCTACCTCTGCCTCTGGAGTGCTGGGATTAAAGGTGTGCACTACCACACCTGGCAGTTGGGTTTTTTTTTTTTGTTTTTGTATTTTTATTTTAAATATTTTGATTTTGTTTTTAGTTTTATATATTTTTTAAATATTTTGTTTAATTTTGTGTGTGTGTGTGCCTTTGTGTGTGTGTTTGTATGTGTGTGCGTGTGCTCGTGTGCAAGTGCAAGCACTCCAGGGTCTCTTGACACTATAGACAAACATCAAATGTTTACAACCACTTTGTTTTGAATTTGGCTTTATGTGGGTGCTGGGGACTTGAACCTGGTCCAGCAGGCTTTACAAAGCAAGCACCTTTAACTGGTGAGCCATCTCCCCAGCCAGGTCTTATAATTTCTTTACTTTGTTTATTTTTAATTTTTTTAAGTTAATCCCAACAGGATGCCAAGTCAGTGATGAGACCTCAGGCCCATCCCTAGGCTGAGCTTTCCCCTGGGCTCAGTATTCAGTCCTGAGGACCATAGGCCAGGGAGGCTGTGCCAAGGGAAGGGGCTCACCACCTCCTCACAGGCGCCCTGCCAGCCATGAAGGTGCTCAGGAGGGGGAGCAGCGATCATTCCCCAGGCGTATCTGTCAACCACCTGCCTGATCATCATCTTGGTGCTCCAGGCGTTGAAATAGAAGAGGCCATCTATCTGACCACAGGACCAGCCACTGCATTGTGTCCATGAGGCCAACTGCTGAGGAGGACCAGGCCTGGGAGGACCTAGTCTGGCAAATCCTACGTGCCACACACCATTGCCATGACCAAAGTATAGTTCACAGAGACCTCCAGCCAGACAATGTAATGGTGGATGCCACAGGCAAAGTCAAGATCATTAACTTTGGCCTGGTGGCCAACTTCAAGCCAGAGCAGAAGCTTCCACATTTTGTGCCCTTGAACTCTTTCTGGTGCCAACAAGATGATGGACGCATGGACTTTGGGTATCCTTTTGTACCTTACGACAAGGAGACCCGAAACAGCAGGTTCCACAAGAGAGGTATGACATTTCCAATCACTTTTCACAGAGTTACAGGATATCATCCAAAACTTATTGCCAACCCTAGGCAGAGGCTCACACTGAAGGACACAAGTCACATCCATGGCTTGGGCAAGGCTATAAAGATTCAATCAGTTGTGAGACAAGGCACTGCCAAGCTTCCTGGGGGCTGCAATCATGGCAGCCGTGGTCGATACAGGTTTGATCCACAGAGCATCCGTGAATCTATCCTTCATAGAAAATTCAACGATCCATGGCCACCTACTGTATAATACAATGTCAGGCATGGGAGAAAAATGACTGCATGACCCAAATAAAGCCAGTACATCCAGGAAACCATGGCTTTCCCTTCCCTAACAGAGGCTGCCACCTTTCCTCTGGCCCCAAAGTAGAGGCAATGTACACCTGCCCTTTGGACCATCACCATCCTCAAAACTTCAGCCACCTGAGAGCAGCCAGTAGGCACCGCAGAGGGGCATCAGAAGTGCCAGTGCTCCTGCTCTTCCCCTTGGCTGCCTTCAGAAGGGGACACCCACCTCCTCAATGGTTCACAACCTTCCCAAACAAGGCCACCAGCTGGGGACCAAGTGTTCAAGCACACGAGCCTATGGGAGACATTTCATCTTCAAAGCACAACAGATGTCAGTTCTCCCCCTCCCTGAGGTGTTATAGGCAGATGATATAATGGTAGCTAGGGGGAGAGGTCTTGAGACTCCACCCCTCTCTGAGTTTCTGATTAAGTAATGATTGCTGGGGGAGGGAGACGTTTTCTTCACTGGTACAGCCACTGGTAAGGAGCCTGTGCTCCTGTGAACAATCTGTCACTGGGGATTCTGTGGGCAACTCTAGGGAAGCTCGTTGGGTCATTAACAAGAAAGGAAGGAAGGAAGGAAGGAAGGAAGGAAGGAAGGAAGGAAGGAAGGAAGGAAGGAAGGAAGGAAGGAAGGGGCAGGTCAAGGAAGGGAAGAGGAAGAAAGAAAAGAGAGAGAAGAGAAAGAAAAAAGAAGAAAGGAAGGAAAGGAAAAATAAAGAAGGAAGATGAGAAGGAGGGAGGGAAGGAAGGAAAGAGAAAGAGAGAAAAGAAAAGATAAAATACGGAATAGAAAGGGATCAGATGGGAAGAGGGAGGAGTGCTTGGGATCGGGAGGGGACCAGGAGAGGGTTAGGGGGGGAATATGATAAAAATGCATGGTGTACATGTATAAAATGTCAAAATGAAGCTCATTATATGTAATTGGGACATATATCAACATATGTGCTGACACATATTTTTTAAAATATATTTTTAAACAATAATGAGAAAAATATCTATTGTCTTCAAATTCACCTGAAAATTCAAAATAATCTCAGCCCAATTGCAGCCCTTTTCATAGACACTGACAGGACAATAGTGAAGTTCGCATATGGAATAGAAGTACAAAGTACCTGAAGAGCTAACAACTAACAACTCAGAAGAAGAGCAAAGCTGGAGGACTAACATTGTCTGATTTCAAATGTATCATAAAGACACACAGTGTGGTATTGGAGTAAATAGACACAAATGGATCAATATAATGGGCTAGACTAGACTAGACTAGAATAGAAAGAATAGAATAGAAGACTAGACTAGAATAGAATAGAAAGAATAGAATAGAATAGAAAGAATAGAATAGAATAGAATTCCAAGAGTAGACCCGAAAACATGGAGGGTGGATTTCTGACAAAGATGTAAAATAGAGAAAGGATTGAATTTTCCACACTGATTCAGTGACAGTAATTCACTGGTTACAAGGGGGGGGGAGGAAGATGAGAAAGACAAGGTTAGTGGATAGCATATGAGAAATTCAAATCAGATCGTAGACCTGAAGGTAAATTTTTAAACTAGAAAATTTCTAGAAGAAAGCACTAGGCAAAAGCCTTTATAACTTTTGGGTCAGATAAAGATTGCTTACATGTTATATCAAAATCATTTTTTACTAATTAATTGATAGTTGATTGAGGTGGCTACAATCCCAGGCTGAAGCAGAAGGATACTACAAGTTCAAGGCCAGACTAGAATGCATAGTGAAACCCTCAACAAACGAGAACAGAACTCAACAAATTGACTTTAACAGGATGAGATATTACTAGACAAAGACACTAAGAGAATTAACTTGGAGAAAATAACTTGCAACTCATTTATCTGATAAAGTGGCTTGCATTCAGAATATAAACAGAACTCTCAAATTTCAGTTATAAAAAGAAAAGGAAGTACAGGGAGTAAGGGCTGGCCAATAAGCACGTGCAAAGATGCTCAACATCACCAGTCATTCAGAAATCCAAGTGAAAATTACAAGACATCATCATACATCTATTTAAACAAGGGGGAAATTAGCAAGAATATGGATATAATTGTGGCTCTCATCTGCTGTTGGTGAGACTGAGACGTGGTATAACCACCTGAAAGCAATGCAATGGTTTCTTAAAGCATTAAACAAGCAGCTTCTGAATTATCAGTAATTCCACACCCAGTGGTGGCTCTTGTTGTTTTATAATCAGCTAGAGATTGGCCCAAAGAAACATGGCTGCCACCTGCCTGCCCTGGAAAGACTAAACTCTAGCAATTCAGTCTCACCCAAGATGGCTTTAAGAAGCTCCCGCAGCAGCTTCCTAATTCTTTAACTCTTCCTGGGTCTAACACCTGGGCCCAGCAATCAAAGTCCTTCATATACATTTGAACTTGGCAATGAGGCTTATCCTAATTATAAAAGGACCTGACCCAAGCCTTCACCTGAGATTTCCCTGTTTCTCTCTTCCTTTTCCCAGTCTAGCTAGGAAGGATGGGAGGAGAACTTGGGCAGGGTTTTTCCTGCTTTTTTCCCCTCTGTCTCATCTCTCCCTAAAATAAATCTTCTCATCTGCCCTTCTCTGTGTCTGCAGTTTTTAATTCTTTGCTAATATGGACAAAGACTCAAGGTTTGGGATTCAGGAGCCTGAGGCTCTCTTGCATCAATTTTGAGATCTGATTCCTCCCAGAGCTCCAATCCTGCAACAGTGGTCCATTGCCCAAGAGAAATCAAAGCATGTCTGTCATGGTTTGATACAGGTGTCCCCCACAAACAATTGAATGTGTTCTGATAGATCGATCCTCAGCTGATGGCAGTTTGGGTTTTACAACCTCCATGAAGCTGTGTTGTCAGGGGCGGGCTTATGGGGTTATAAGCCAGCTGCCCCTTGCCAGAGTTTGGCACACCTTCCTGCCGCTGTTTGCAGTGCTGTGGCAGAG
>PVHP010014073.1:0-39671 GCA_004024765.1 Zapus hudsonius | reverse complement strand
CAGCACAGAGCATGAGGCTCTCTGGCAGAGTCATCAGACAGAAAATGAAACCAGCCACCCAGAAACTCTACTGGTCCTGAAATTAGGACAAATAGGTCACTTTTTTCTTTGTGCACTTGGATTATAGCTGTATTATGTCACCAGAACAAATGCAGGCACATTCTAAAAGCCAGTCTCATTTGTGGTGTATGGACTCTGAGGCCTTCTAAAATATGGCCTTTGGGCTTCTAGTTTACTCATTGAACATAAACAGAAAAGACAGTCTATTCTGCCCAATTATTCAACAAATGCTTTTAAAGCAAATTTCAGTGAATGAATGATATCTTAAGCTTTTATAGTTGCAAGAGACTTTAGAGATATCTGATGCCACAATTTTACTTGGGACAAATAAGCTTTCCAATTTTAAGTAATTTTTTCCCCAAATTCACAGTGCAAGTTCAATGCCCAAATCATCTGACTGCTAATACATTGTTTTTGATGATGAATACTGCTTCTGGTTGCATTAGGTTATTGGGCATTAATTCTATGGTGTAATTCCAATGACTTATAGAATGTTCCTTTCATCATTCTCTTCCCCCTTCTTCCCTTCTTTCTTCTTTCTCCATTTTCCCTTCCTTTTTCTCTTTCTTCCTCCTTCTCTCCCTCTTTCCTACTGTAACAGGGAACTTGGGATTCCTTGCCAACCCACCAACATATTTAGAGTACCCCGGATTCTTGTCTTAAGAAGTTAAAGAATTAATTTCTTAGACTAGAGGGTAAAATGGAGAGAGAGGCTTTACTGGATTAGGAGTAGGAGAGGAGGAAGTACAGAGCACCCCCACCAGGAGGAAAGAGCACCTGCTGGAGAAGCCCCTCCTCCAAGGCTTACCTGAACCAGGAGGTCTGAGCTGGCCAGCAGTTTAGGAGGAGAGATAAGGAGTCAGCTCCAGCAGAGTGAAGACTGGGAGTCCAAGGGCACCCCAACTGCTTACTTTCAGGGACCAGCCACCCTAACTGCCTGACTTTCTCTCCTTTTCTTATGTGAACAAAGGTGGGATTCAAGTCGCATTGCAAGTCAGTTTTCAGATAGCTTCAAAGCTCTGCTAGATAAAAACTGCTTGGTTCAGGGGTAAACGTGGGTTGTTGGAGAAGAAGAAGGAGATGAGTTAAGAAATCTGTTCTTGGTCCAACATGAGCAGGATTTTTCTAGCAAAGCCTTTAGCTGCAGAGACCTGAAAGACCTAAAAGAAAAATGCTAAGGCTTGTGTAGTGTTCTTACATGTGAGCAAAATTTGCTGGGTTAAGAAAAAAAAAAGAAGGAAGGAAGGAAGAGAGAGAGAAAGAGAGAGAGAGAGAGAGAAATCACCTAATACATTTGTACTTCTGTTATAATTAAAGTGATAACACCAGTTTTAGTCCCTTGAATATGTTCGTAGCGCTATCTTAAGGGTTTCTTTCCCTAAAATGTTATTTCTAGCTAATTATCCTCACTAAGGAATGTAATCTGTCAGACTGTCTTGCTAATGTTCTTCACAATGGGGGCTGCTCCAGTGAATAAAAACTGAGTTAATGTGGAAAATTAGATACTTAGAGGAGTTGATTATTTGGGGATTTTCTTCCAAGGTGAAAAATGTCATCTGTCTCATCAAAAAATCTTTAACTAAGCCTGGCGCCAGGGTTGGAGGAGAGGAGGAGTGCTCCAGCCTTTCTTCTTTGGGGAAGTCACTTAGATTACAGGCCTCTGGGAGCTCAATAATGGACATTCCTTGAATTTCCTTAATGGACTCCTGTTAAGAGTTGACAGTGATGCAGAGCAAGGGTTAAGTTGAAAGGAAACACTATCATAGGAGACTGTTAGAACCAATATCCACCTGGCAGGTGCCACTGTGTGCTCTCTCCAGTAAAGCCTCCTGCTGGAAGCAGGAGAGTAATTTCTCAAAGTAGCCTGCTGACTAAGCTTAACTGCTAACTGAATATCAAACTCCACAGCAATCAAGAGAATTTTAAAACAATAATATACTAAAGAACCGGTATTGTGAATGGTAAAGAACATGGGTGTTGTGAAGTAAGTTCCCAGAAAGAAACTTACAAGGCCATAACTGCAAAGATGATTGAATAATTAGAACCTTGGTGTTGGTGGAGAGGTAAGAGGTTGAAGATCCAGAGACAAATGATCTAGAGTTATCGTACCTTCTCAACTGGTCATTCATTGACCACCTCTGTATGTGACTTAATATCCTGTGACTATTAGATAAGTGTTTTTCAAAGATATGAACCAACCTCCAGCCTCCACCAACCAAAAAGCTAACAATGGCATCTGATGCCTGTCACTACTTCCCTTCTGTCCTGTAACCTGCCTCCATGATATACCCACCAACTTATATGATGAGGGTTTAGATTATTGAGTTTTATTGTTTTGTTATTATAAAAAAAACTACGTGAAATTGTGATTCTATTGGAACATGGAATTTGAAGGAACCTGAATCTGTGTTCCCCAGGTCATGGTCACTGATATTTTGCTCCACAACAAATTCTCTCTTATTTCCCTTGAGTTGATAGATGGTTGTTTATCAATTAATGTACAAGTGAGCTTACAATGTGTATGCTACAACCCATTATTTGGATTACCTTAGTGGCTACCTAAGTGCATTATTTTTCTCTTTTAGGTTGTATTGTAATTATTTTGTGCACCTTGTTCCCCAAGTTTTTTGGTGGATGTTAATTTTCACAAGTCATGGCCTAAAGTAGGCCTTGAATAAAAGCAATATGTACCATAAACAAAAGCTAGGAGGTTTATGATTCTGTTTAGCTGTAAGGAGGGAGTGTGGACACTGACCTCCAAATATTATTTCACTATTTAACCCCAAAGAAAATGGTGCTATCTTCAAATTGTTTCTCTAGAGATCTTTGCAGTTTAATATCTTATAAACATTATAAAGTATCAAATACTATAGGAATCTTTAGTTCAAATCCTTGAAATTATAGTGAAATGATTGTGACGTTTGATATAGATTCAGTGTATTACGTGTAAAGACTTTCTAAATGTTTTGGGAAATTTATTCTCATTGGTCTCTTTGGTCAGAGCTGATAATCCCATGAACTGCATTTCAAATGGTAAATTTATAGACATCTTTGATGGTGAGGTATGAGGGGTGAAAGGGTTAATGCATATTGTTAGGATAGCGTTTGTTGAACTTCTGCAGACTATATGAACTGTTCTAGTATGGGATACTTACCGATAAACTAAATTCCAATAAAATAAAATAAAATTTCAACCCTAGAATAGGGGATTGCATGCAAAACAAAGTAATCACTACAAAGACGGATTTACAGACCATGTTGGAAGGTGGTGATTATATCCGCTAGGAGAGGTGACCAGAAAGGGAGAGCTTAGGTTACCTAGTCAAATAGATCATATGGGTGGGGTAGGTGGGTGGCAATAAAAGCATGAGCCTTGGGAAAGAGGGAACCCTCAAATTACCACCACATATGAACTGTAGCTAGTATTCAAGATGGTAGAAATGATATTTGGAATACTTTTTTTTGAAACCAAGTATATGCAATTATGCCTTAAAATAATTTTAAGTGATAGAGTCCATAGGAGTAGTCAGTCAAGGAGTCAAGACATTTTTTTGGTCTGTAAATTTTAATTCCCGTAAAACTATAAGTGTTGTTATATTGAAGAGTATTATTCCCTGTTTCACAGGACAGAAAAACCCGTTATTACCACAGGTAACCTTTTTTAGTGGGTGAGAAAGTTAAGAAAAGGTTTTACTCACATAGCTCAGGCTCCCTTCAAACTCTAGATCCTTCTGCCTCAGCCTCCCAAGGGCTGAGATTGCAGGCATTCACCGCCCATCCCAGTGACAGATGAACTCTTCTGCCCCTGGTGTGAAAGAAAAAAGAAAGGGAAGATTGGCTTGTCTAAGTGTCGATATAAATATAGTACTCAGCCTAGCTTTATTGGAAAGAATTTCACCATTCCTGCAACAGAACAAAGGCATTAACAAATAGCTAATATCATACTAGAAAAAAGACACACAAGTTCCAAATTGTTTTTCAGGTAGGTGAAAACAGGCTCCCATTATTTATAGTCGTTCACAGCCCTGGACATGTCATCCATCTCTGAGCTGGAATTGTGAGCTGGAAACTCATCAACATCTCCACCACCTGCGAACATCATCTGCACTTGGAGCACATTGGGCCTCTGTTTCCTGCAGAGTCCCATCTGGTTTCTATACCTCACTCCTCCACAGGTGATTGAAGCTGCCTCTGCCACCTGAG
Organism: Zapus hudsonius; assembly: GCA_004024765.1. Classification (NCBI taxonomy): domain Eukaryota; kingdom Metazoa; phylum Chordata; class Mammalia; order Rodentia; family Dipodidae; genus Zapus; species Zapus hudsonius. Next base: position 35,408 of record PVHP010014073.1, on the reverse strand, counting down.
CGACGTGCCTAGCTGGGTTATGGACCCTCCAAAGCAGCACAGCCAGCGATCATACAGAATCAAGTTCAGACCTTCAGAGTCGCATGCATTGCTCACTCAATATATATTTGGGGAGAAAAAGAAAACCTCTGACAGCAAATAGCTAATAATTTAAGTCAGAAGGATCCTAATTATTGAAAAAAACCTTCTAGACAAAATAATAACCCATGAATTTATGTGATTATGGACTTCTCTCTTCTGAAGATTGATGAATCTTTCAAATGAACTCAATTACAAATGACTAAAACATCCTGTATTACAATCAAACTTTATGCTGAGCCTTTCTACCAAAATGTTTTATTAGTGACTTTGTGAGGATGAATTCTTGAGGCTGGGGAGATGGCTCAGTGGTTAAGAGTACTTGCTGAACAACCATGGGGACCTGAGATCAATCCCCAGCACCCATGTAAAAAGCCAGGATATAAGCCAGTACCCATAGTGCTGAGATCGCTGGGACTCCCTGGTTTGCAAGACTAACCAAAAAAGGCCAAGCTCCTGGATCAGTGAGACTCGGTCTCAAGGAAATAAGGAGGAAGAGTGAAGGAGGTTACCCAACCAACCTCCCGGCCTCCACGTGTCTGCACACACCACACACACACACACACACACACACACACACACACACACTCACTCACTCACCATACATACACATACAACATGATTATTTCATAACCAGAAGTGGTCACTAAGAAATGATCTGAAACAATGTATGTCTTTTTTAATATAAACTATTTCTGGTTTGCATCTAACATCCAAATTAAGATGTTCAACATCAAATATAAAAGCTCATCTCTTTTCTTTATCTCCTTTCTGAATTCTTAGAAAAACTATTGATATTTTAGGTGCTAAAATTTTATGATAAAGACACACTGTAAATGTTCCTCCTAACTGCATTTCTCATTCATTCTTCTGATTTCAGAGTTATCCCAAATTGATAAAAAATACTTCTGGAAGATTCATTTTCAAATATGATATTCAGTTGTATGCCCATTATCAATTTATTTTTCATTCTTTTTAAAGAGAATTTTAGGTTGTTTTTACTTACCATAGCAAGCAATAATTACATTTTCTTATGCAAATGTTCAATAGTTTCTGTGTGATCTATAACTAGAAATAGTTGCCATTATCATATATGTTCTTCAAATATATTATTTATTACCAGATTGTTTTCCAAAGTGGTTGCCATAGTGATGGTATAAAAGGACTAGTGAGACTTTAGATAGAAAAAATAATCATACATGTGGTGATGGGATGCAAATGAAAGTAAAACTCTGTGAGCCACAATGGTAGGAAGGAAGGGGAGGAAGGAGAGGGAGGAAGATGAGGAAAGGGGAACAGGGTAGTGGGGGAGAGTTGCTCAAACTACATTATATATAAACATAAAAATTGCCCTATGAAACCCCCTATGTAATAACACTTTTCAAAAATTCAAACATTAATTTAAAAAAAAAGAATGATCTAGCTATTTACATTCTCAAGAATTATGGATACTACTAAAATGTTTGCTATCTGAACAAGAGTGAAATATGATCTGATTGTAGTTTTAATTTGTATTTCCCATGCATTAGCATGCAATTTATTTGGCCCACTTATAAACTGCCGACTCATGAATGTCCCTTGCCAGTGTTTCTTTCCGATTAATTCTCTTTCTCTTACTATTTGCAGAAGCTCTTAATAGAGCTGGATGTTGGCTTTCATTAGAACTGTATCTTACAAATAACTGCTGTATGATATCTTGATTAAAAGAGGCCTAACTTTAATGAATTCACATGCATATGTTTTTGCCATTATAACAATCTCATTTTATGTATTGTTCAAAATGAAATATTATTTTGCATTTTCTTTTATATATTTAGGGGCTTCAGTTTTCCATTTGGGCTGTAATTCATTTGGAATAGATTTTTTTTTGTTAGGTTAAGGATAGGGATTCAACTGTTTTTTCAGCATGAATAATTTCTCATAGATCTGATACCAAATATAGTTAAAACAAAGTTTTAATGTGTACATAGATTTGGCCTCTAGATTTGAAAAAATGTTGGGCTGGAAAGATGGCTTAGCAGTTAAGGCATTTGCCTGCAAAGCAGAAGGACCCAAGTTTGATTCCCAGTACCCACATAAACCCAGATGCACAAGGTGATGCATGTGTCTGGGATTTGTTTGCAGGCAGGAGGCCTCTCCTCTCCTCTCTCTCTCTCTCTCTCTCTCTCTCTCTCTCTCTCTCTCTCCTTCTTCTTCTTCTTCTTCTTCTCTCTCTCATAATAAACAAAACAATAAAAAATGTTTAATTACTTAATAGCCTCTGATTGTACTAAGCCTGCTTAATTTCTACTTCTTTTTATAAGATTTTTAAAATTTATGTGTGTGTGTGTGTGTGTATGTGTGGGGGGGTGGAGGGAGGAAGGGACTTTTGCTGCAAATTAATGCCAGACACTTGCATCATTCTTTGATTCCAGCTTGTGTGGGTAACTTGGGAACTGAACCATGGGCCACCAGGCTTTACAAGCCTATAACTGGGGAGCATCTTCCCATTTACTCAGGGAAGTGATGGTTCTATATTTCTCTTCCATGACAATGAAAATGAAATGTATCCATGGGAGTGGAATGTAGGTTCCACAAACCAAAGGTCCAGCTCTCTTTAAAGCTAAAATTGATAGACATCATCATTAAAGATATATGTCCATTTTATAGGATCCTCCGCACTTAAAAATTCCATTTTAAAAACTTTTAACAAAATAGTATCTATCTTTATCTCTAGTTCCTGTCTATTTAAATGAACTGATCAGGTGACTTTCTCTGATTTTATTGCATGCCACCTCATACCTACCTAGTCTGCATCTCTTTACTGACCCCACAGTGTTTCCTATCATAGTTTAGCAAATAGAAACCTCATTTTCCTGAGTAAATGTTTAACATGAAATCCTCACAATATCTCTTGATGCAAGTGTTCCCTGGTGTGTCTCAGTGAAAACATTTCCAGGTTGGCAGGATCTCTTTAAAACGTAGGCTTAACTCTGTTTCTGATCTCCTCCACTGCTCCTATAAGTTTCCATGTACATATATACATTTTGCTTTGAGATTATTAAGACAAGTGACCATGACTTTCCATAATATCTAAGATAGAACACAAAGTCATAACATGGCTTAGAAGAAGTTACAATAGCTGGTCCCTGGCTTTTCTCTTAATCAGTTCCTATTCTTTCCCTTCACTATTTCATTCCAACAAAATTAACCTGACAGGTCACTACAGCCCGGGGTACTCTCCTAACTGAACTGCAGATTATTCTGGAATTTTCTCAAATATCATCTTTTTATAGAGGACCATTCATATCAGTCTTTATCTCTCTTAAACCTCTCTTCCCCGTCACCAAATTTACTACAGAGAAAAATAAATAAATAAATGTTATTTATTTATATGTTTGTTTGTTTGTTTCCTGTCCTTCATATTAGAATACTAGACTGTAAATCACCAGAGATGAGGGACATTGTATCCTGCTTATCATGGAATCTCTAAAAGGCAGGCTGTCCTAGTCAGTCAAATGCTGCTGGGATGAATCTCCAAACCAGGCACAATTTGGGGGAAGAGAGTATTTATTAAAATAACAGACCCAGGGGAAGTTAAGGAAAAAGGCTGGCCCCCTTTCACAGATCCAAGCAGAGACAGAGACAGAAGCTCACCACCAGCACCTCAAGCAAGCACACTCCAAACTAGCAAGCAAGAGGAACTCCAGGCTTGAGCTCAGACTGCTTTTTGCATATGTATAGCTAGAATTCCAGACCCACCCCAAAAACACTTTAGGGCTGAACCCTAGGATCTGGCCAAGTTGACACACCTCCTCCAGTCAGAACTGGCTGGAGACAATTGACAATTATAATAAACTTTTGAATCTATTGGGGGACATTATGCAAACTACCACACAGGCAAATGGCAGGCATATTATCAGCAATTAAATATTTTAATGAATGAATAATATATGCATTCTTATGTTTAAATAAATTATTGATAAAATATGAATGAGTGTTTCATCTTGAAAAGTTTTCAGTACTTAGGGCCATGCACTAGAACTTCTAAGCCAGACAACATGATCATGACTTTGTCATCTTGTGTTTCACTCTTCTAGACCCTTCCATTTCCAGCCCACCTAGATCCCTTGTTTTCATTTACAAAACCATGCTTGTCTTCAAAGGACTGAGTCTGAGTAGTGAAGAATCTTCATCATTACTTCCTGTACAGTATCATTCTCCATATTTGTCATGATTCTGCACAAATGCCCTGCCCGCCATTTTTCAAGTCTCTCTAAAGCTGGGTTAAGATGACCCATAGCACCCTACTTTTGAGTCTTTTTAGCACTTTTTATTGTTCTTGTTGCTTTGAATTATGAGCTCAAGATGTCCCTTTTCCTCCACTGCTACCACTAGCTTATTGAGGACAAGAACTCACATCTCCATGTTTGTACCCCCAGAGCCTGGAGCACTTCAGAAACAGTCTAGGAATTAAATAAATGGCTTCTGAGCACATGCATAATTGAAATACATTAACATTTTCAATGGAATCATTTTTTTGTCATGTAAAGTAATATTTTTAGCAATTTAAAATAATTCCTATATCCTATACTTCTGTGACCCCCCCCCCCAAATTATGCAGTGCTGTGAGGTAGACAGAGAGCTAAGTCTGTCCCTAAGTTTGTCACTGCTATGTCTATCCTGTCCCTAAGCATATGACTGCCAGGTGAAAAGAGATACAAAAGGGGCCGAGAAATGGCTCAGTGGTTAATCGCACTTGCTTGAAAAGCCTGATGGGCGTGGTTTGATTCCCCAGGACTCAGATAAAGCCAGATGCACAAAGAGGTACATGTGTCTGGCGATTATCAATAGGCCCTGCCATACCAATTCATTCTCTCTCTCTCTCTCTCTCTCTCTCTCTCTCTCTCTCTCTCTCTCTCTCTCTATTTCTCTCTCACCCTCTTTATCTCTCTCTTAAAAATAAATAATTTTTTTAAAAAAACAGATACAAAGTAGAAGAAAACAAACCTATAATTTTGCCAATATCTCTTGGCATTCATTTGGGAAATTCACTTATTAAAGGCAATACCTGGCCTCTTGGTTTAATGGAAGAGAGTCAAAAATGGTTCTTCTCCATTATGATGCTATATTAATATTATTTAATTTTACCATTTTTTTCACACAAGAATCTGGCTTTCTTGAAGGTGTTGGACTTCTTTCCTTGGCTATGTTCTCAAACAGTACTGGAAACCTATCCATTTTTACATATATATTGTCAACAATTAGATACATTGTATGAGCAAGTCTGATGATGTTACCCCCATGTCCCTCCTCCCTGTCCCCAACCCACTGGGGGCCCTCCTCAGTGGGCTTGCTGGAACAGTCCGTGGGATAGGAGGTTATGGATTATACTAGAGGTAACCAGTCTTTTTTTTTTGTGTGTGTGTGTGTGTGTGTGTATGTGTGTTGTTACTGAGGGTGGCAATGACTCTGGATATTCTCCCCCACCATGGCTTACAATCATTCAGCCCCCTCTTCTGCTCAGATCCCTGACTGGCTTTACTGTTGAGATCTTAAGAGTCTCTAGATTTCTGCTTTGGATTGTGTTGGGTGTCCTGTCTCTGTTAACCTTTCATACATTATATGACTTGCTGTGGAGATAGGTCTCTTGCTTGTCTTGCCACTTCCTCAAAAGTTTTGTTTGTGCCCTAGATGATAAATTAGGGGTGGTTCATCTCCTGCCTGGATGTCAGCCATTGTCCCATGTCTTTTTAGTGGAATTGGGTTGCCCACAGTTCTTGCTGCCTTCTTCTGAAACATACAAACAGAATTTCCATCAGAGAGTGAGATCAGTATGGGTTAAATGAGACAAATATTGTTAATTTGGTGAGATTCTAATAGGTATAGCCTCTCTGTAGACCCCTGTTAGTGAGGGTTTCCCCTTGGATCCCAGGGTCTTGGTCCCCATATGGGTTTACCATAAGTCCAATTTCCAGTTCAGGATTACCTGCCACTGAGCAGATCTCTTAGACAATTAGCAAGCTGTTGATTACCCACCTAGGTTTTGCACCACTATTACACGGATAAGCACTTCTTGGCTTGCTGGTCTCTGTGGTATAGCAGTGTGTTCAGCATTCTCATGACATCATTCAGTGTTGTAGACCAGTGACCTCTGCTTTCTCAGAATATCATTGGCCAATTTCCCCTGGGAAAGTCGTCTAATGCCTTCCTACATTTTTAAGTCTTGGGAAACAGTGTTTATTGATAGTGTTGGCTAAACTAATCTAACAAGTTTTATATGCCATCATAAATTTAGGCTATTTATGATATAATATATTCTCCTTTTTATAAAGGTCATCACTCCAGTCACGCAAACATTTGAGTTCCCATCAAGCAAATTATTTGAAAATTCCAAGTAGGATGAGTATATGGGGTTGCTTATGTAGATAACAGGGGCATTTCCAATGGAGTCATGTCAACATCACTAAGGTAGTTGATCTTAAGGATCTTATTATTGCCAAGGACAGGAACAGATCTTCACAGTGAGTTCTACTGTGTCCTTCCTACATTGGTACTATGTCATTAAATCATCTGTGTTTCCAATAGCATACAACGTGCCCATTTTTAAATGTCTGGTTGTATGATGAAATAAGTTTTTATTAATTGCTAATGCCATTTTCAGAGCATATCTAAAAAGTGCCAGTTTATCAACTGCTTCTTCATGAAAATGGAGCTAGAAATTTAAAATGTTCTATATAGAGTATTACGCACATATCTGGATCTACACACAATATAAACACATTGTCAATATGGGAATAAAATTCTTAATGTTTCTACTTGTGATAGAATAAGAGGAAAATCTATACAGAGCAACCACCTTTGTTCTTCTTGGTGTTAGAGTTAATATTTTCTAGGTATTATTAATATCTAATTTTCACTTAAGATGGAATGGCCCCTAAGGAGCTACTGTGGTGTACAATATAGGAGCATTATCAAATTATTTACAAGATGCATCAACAGCAATTGTCTTATACCATAAAAATAGAGCTTATCTATTGCTTTACAGGAGATCACCACATGAATTATCTTAAATGTCAGGGCACTAAAACTTTTTACCTCTTCATAAAATATGAGCTTAAGTATTCTACAGACATATACATATATGCATACATGCTTACACACATGTATATATTCCCTTTCCAAACCATTTTTAAAGCTTGATTTTACTGAATGAATGGATAACCCATCAGTAAATAAATTCAGTTATGCTATTTTCCTGATCTGACCCTTTAATGCCTGAAGTTTCTCTTCCCTCTTGGAGTATAAGCCGCATCACTTTCTGTGACATTCAAATTGTACTGGCCATTCCCTGCTTATCACAGTGTCTGTCTGACCTTGACCTCCTCATTCTTCCCTTTCTCACTCACTGGTTTCCCTGTAAACCTGAACGGTGCAAAAAGCTATTCCAAAACTAAAACATTCACATTTTTATTACCTCCTTCTTGAAGATTTTCTCCTGGCTTGCTGGATAAAGACCTTATTTATTCCAATGTCATCTTCTCAATCGGCTTTTTAAAAAAGTATTCTCTCTACCAAAAATAAAGTAGCTTTCCCTTCTTGAGTTAGTTTTTCTCCTTTTCATTACCACTTGGTAATTATGTATACCTATTCACACATGCACACATGTGTTTAGATTTGCCTAACACACACGTATGCACATGTTGCTTGACATATGTATTCATGCACATATGTGTAGATTTGCCTATTATCTGTTTTTTAAATTATGCTTATTGAAATGCTACAGTGTAGGCTCTAAAAAATTATGAATGTCTTTTCAGCATGGTTTTCCTACTGACGTGATCCACCTCTGTGTCAGAGCAGGTACTCAATGACATTTGCTAGACCTATGCCTGGGAGATCCAAACATGAAAAGAAGGGACATGTGCTGGGGGTGATCCTGACATCTGGAATTGGTGAAGAGAGAGTCTATATCCAAGAAGTCACAAGTACCAAAGAGTTAAAAGCTTATCAGTCTCAAGAAATTTCTTTATGAGTTTAAAGCTATTGAAGTTATATAGACAATAAATGAGTAATCTTATTTTTACTTTCACTTGCTTGTATGAGCACTCATTGCTAGTTTGGATCTCAAATGTCCTCAAAGGCTCATGTGTTGGAGGCTCCGTCCTAAATCCCTGGTGCTGCTGGGAATTGGAGCCTAGTGGGAGCCTAGCTTCCAATGGCCACATCATTGGAAGCATGACCTTGAGGGAGTTATGGGACCTTAGTCCCTTCCTCTTTCTCTCTTTCACACCCTGGCCATGAAGGAAACAGTTTGTTACATAATTCTTGTGGTTATCTCATGTAAAGCAATAGATAAGTTTTATTTTTATGGTATAATACAATTGCTATTGATGCATCTTGTAAATGATTTGATAATGCTCCTATATTTCTACCACTATGAAATATGACTTTAGCCCCAAGCAGCAGGGCTGAAAACTCTATAACTGTGAGCTTAAGTACAACTTTTTTTTAAGGAATCAATAATCTCAGGTATTTTTTACAGTAACAGAACACTGATGAACACACTTATCTTTACAAATGCTAATAATTGTATTTTAGACAAAGGTTTACAACCCTGTGTTTTTTTTTAATAAAGCAGGTCAGGGTAAGATGCTTGTCTACCATGAGTTAGAATTAAGTGGATTATTGCAGTTTCTCCTTACAGGCAGAAAGAACTTGAACAATAAAGCAGCTTCTAGAGGAAAAGGTCAATTTTGGCTCACAGACTCAAGGGGAAGCTCCATGATGGCAGGAAAAACGATGGCATGAGCAGAGACTGGACATCACCTCCTGGCCAACATCAGGGGGTCAGCAGGAAAGTGTGCCAAACACTGGCAAAGGGAAGCTGGGTATTATACCCACAAGCCCGCCCCAACAATACATCTCCAGGAGGCAGCTGGGGACCAAAGATTCAGGACATATACATTTATGGTGGACACTTAAATCAAACGACCACAGGGATCTACTGGACATCAGGCTTTGGATAGGGATTTGTTTAAAAAATATATAAGGAAATGAATAGGAAGGAATGTCAGACATTTGAGAGTTCTATGCCTAAGGCTGTTTGTAAGAGAAGAGATAAAACTCTAATGGATCTTTAATTAGGTGAAGGTAAATGTGTAGGTCAGGACACAAATACCTGTTGCAGTCACATCAAAAGTTAGAAAACAGTAGAGTTACTAAAATAGTGAGTATCTCCTTGGCTGTGTCAGAGGACCCAAAGGAAAGCACTTCAGAATGGGCTGCAGTAATGAGCCCATGAAAATATTCTCACCACAAGGTGAGTTTGTTTTCCAATTCCTGAAGACAAGCAGAAGAGGATTCCAATGCAGAAGCATGTTGCCCTTCAGGAAGACCAGAGAGAGCCTGGGATGGGAGTGAGGGGTTCGGGACCTGTCTGAAGTTTCCCAGGCTAATCACAGCAGATCTTGAGCATTGTCTGGGCTACTCTAGTTTCACTTGTTATTCATTAATTCATATTTACATTCAACTCATCTTGACCACCCATTATATATCAATCACTATGCAATTACTGCCTGCTTTTTTTTTTTTTAATTTGGGACAGGGACAGAAAAGGTGAACCTAAGTACACGTCAGGTGGGGATGAATGTTCAAGAGAAAAATAAAGAGAAATGGAGAGGACCTGTGGGCTTTGGGAAACAGCAAACAAAGTTGGCATTGGGGCCAAAATCCAGAATACAAAACCAGACCCAGGGAGCTGTGACTCTGAAGTATAGGAGAAAGAAGGCTCTGGGCAGAGGAAATGGGAGGTAAGAAGGGTGACAGGACAGAGATCCTGACATGTGAAGAAAGTGAGGTAGTCAGTGTGGCCTCAGCCAAGTGAGCGCTGAGGGAGAATGGAGCTAGAGGAGCCAGAAGTTCATACAAAGATGTGAGATGAGGCTAAAAGGACATTTCACATTCACACGACTACATAAGTTAATTATTTCTCCAGCATCTGCACTCTGTGTATTCTAGCCACTTGCTAGTCACTTTGTAGCTACTGAGGTGCTACAGTCATATGGTTCAAGGAACCCTAATATTATTTAACAATGGCATCAAAGTGGGAGAATAGCAATTCGAATATTACATTATAATATTGGATTTGTCACATTTTATTATTAGTTATTATTATGAATCTCATACTGTGTCTATCATAACATTTTATAGGCATGTATTATATAGCAGTGTATAAAGGGGTGTGTAATATCTGTGGTTTCACCCATCATTGAGGTTCTTGGAATGTATCACCTGTGGACAAGGAGAAGCTACAAATATATATATATATATATATACATATATATGTGTGTGTAATATAACATATATATTATAAATATGTAATGATATAATAAATATATTTTTATAATATACTATATATATGTATGCATGTATAAATTTTAAAAGATAAAGCTTGGACAATGGGTATAGAAGGCGAAGAAATAGTGATGACTCCCAGAAGAAGCTTCGAGAATGGAGTACTCATGCACTGATACGGAGACTGCATAAGGAAATTCAGGCTATGTCTCAGTTACTGCACCATGTCTCCTCTCTGCATCTCTGTGGTGTGAGCTGTGCTCTGAGCACCTTGGAGAACTCTCAAGTGACACTATCAGCTCAGCCTAGGACAGGCCTGAGACCCTCACCTGTGATCACCCCCGCTCCTGCCTGTGTCTCCCTGCCAGCTGTAACTATCTAGTCTGTGCCAGGTGTGCGTGGTGTCATGATCTCAGAAGGTGCTAGAATATGCAGAATATAGACGCTGAACTGAAGGAATGACTTTACCTTGGCAACTATGGGGACTTTTCCATCCATGCTGAGGTGGGACTTTTCAGTGATGTAGCCGCCTTGGGGTTCCCACGTACCCCTAAAGTAACCCCTCACCTATGCTCCTGTAAGCAAGTCCAGTTAACTCTTTGATTTGCCCAGCTTGACTTGGGTGGAGTCCTCACTGTATCCTGCCATTGATGCCCATATGGGGTGAATAGATGTTTGTTTCTATCTCCCCAGGAAAAGTCCATGAAATATTCCTTCAGTCACCTCTCCCTGCCTCTTTCTCCTTTTTCTAGGCAAATCACATTGGGGAAAATACATTGACTTATAGAGTTTCCCACGGCATGGATTTTACAGTTGTTTTAGTCTGTTCCCCTCTCCTGTATTCCCTAGAAAAATCAGCAGGCAGATCTATAAGCACAACCACATTTATGCCTGAGTTTTGTTGACTTTACATCTGGCATCAGCTGAGCGCTCCTGCCTGCAGGCAGTGTATCTCGGGTTTGTGTCTTGGTTACAGTAACACCCCTTGGTGATCCCTGTGTAGGTCCCGCTAACTTAGAAGTTATGAAACATTCATGGTCTGTTCCTTTCTGTTGATCCAAAATGTTTCCTAAACAGACTGTGTTAGCTACATCGTAGTCCATATAAGAAAAATAAACCAAGCACTTGATTTGCCTGTACTTACAAAATTCAAAAGGATTCCATTACCCAATGTCTTCTAAAATCAAACTTTCTTTTAAAGTTTAATAAGCACCTGGCTTTTATATAAATTTCATATGTTTTCATCTAATGTTGGAAATTCTTATTACATGTCAAAATTGCAGCTTCTTTTCTTCTGGAGGTATTGGACTGCCTCAGTTTCCATTATCTTATTTGTTTCTGGTATGATGAGATATTTCTGGCACCTCTTTTATCATGTCCATTTCCAGCCCTGATATCTATAATGTCTTCAGGAATCCTAGGTTTCTCTTCGTGGAAAATGGTATTTAAAGTATGGTGATTTCACATTAGTCACAGGATCTTGTTTTGGGGCTGGTTTATTGCACAAAGCACAGCCATATGTGACTATTGAAAAATGAGGGCCTAATTAAGTTCATAGTGATGTTTCTGGTTAAAATTCAAATGTCTAGAGAGTTTTATTTAACCCTGGGTAGTTTATAACTGCTTCTACTTTTCCCAGGTTGAATTTTTCATATTCCAAAAGACCAAAACACTCAACCATTCCCCGTGTATAGAGAACATTTCAGTATCAGTGGCTCATTTTGCCTGAAAGAGCAGATGCTGAGATGAGGCTATACATCGACTAGAGTGAACAGCATGGAGGAAGCGCAGTGCCCTGTAGAGGGGGGTCACTTTAGCAAGAGCACAGAACTTGGTCTTAGAGTCTAACTATTGGGTTTTGGAGTCAGGATGAAGTGGGAATACGAAGGGCCTCACGTTCAGTGCTACAGACAGACATTACAATCCTAACCAGAAGCACAAGCTCTTTTGGGCTATGTTTCAGGAGGTATCTTTCACTTTTTTCAATATACATATTGTTGTTCTGGTTTGTTCTTATAAGCAGAACATGGCTCTAAACTAAAAGGAAGGGTTTCTGGAAAGAGAGCTGTCTCTAACGCAGATCAGTGAATAAAGTAGCTTATCACCTGACATTTGAAACAGTGCTTGCATGCTAACGAACCATCGCCATGATGATTTCATTTTCCTGCCTACAGAGGACAAGGTGTGGACCATCGTGTCGCATGACTTGCAGATGCAAACAACCGTAGTTGGCTACAACCCAGAGAAGTACTCGGTGACCCAGCTCATCTACAGCGCCTCCATGGATCAGATCAGCGCCATCACCAGCAGCGCCGAGTACTGCGAGCAGTATGTCTCCTACTTCTGCAAGATGTCCAGGTTGTTGAACACCCCAGGTAGGCTGCGAGTGGAATGTTACTGTTAATTACTAACTCAGCTGGAGTTTGCAATTGCTAAACAATCCAACAGGTGTTGCTTATTATCTTTGATTCCGTGTCTTCAGTAAAATGTAATCAGCTCGCTTGCTGGGCAAGGAAGCTAAGAATATATGAGCTTTAAAGAAATTTCATAAAAAAAAAAGAAATTTCATGATCTTGGGGTATATAGATTTTTTTTTCAATTTTATGTGTATATATATATATGTGCACCCTTTATGCTCAATTATCGATGGTTGCCTTGGGCAAAAGTTTGTCAGAGCTCCTTGAGAACTTTCAAGTGATTCTCTTTGAGTTCTTCAGGTGTCTTTAATGTGAAGATGAAAGCTCCCTAAAGGCTGTCAGCCAGTAAATCGCATATAGAATGGCAAGAGAAGTTAGAAGTCTTTGTTGTCGGAAGCCATTGAACATGATCCATCTTAAGCCCAGTCTAAGAATCTTTTCATGACAACTGACTTTTAACAGTGTGTGTAGGTATTTGGGGGAGGGTTGCATTGTTTGTACACACATGTACACAAGACTATTAGGGTGAAAAGTAGAAAGAGGAGAGGTTTCAAAAGATATACTTACTGTAAGAAAAGGCTGCATGTTGTGGAGGTCTTGGAAATCAACTTAAGGTGTAACTGAAACACCTCATGCCTTTGTCTATAACATATTGTGATAGAAATATGCATGAGCTTTGAGTCCAGGAAATACGGCTTTGTGATTTACAGCCTTGCTACTGCACAGGCGTGTGTATTTGGGGAAATTAATCGAATTCCTTCATGCAAATTTGTTTATATACCCATAAGTAAAAATTTTATATATTATATTCAACGTTTTTTGAAATACTATTGTGTAATGGCTACCTCAAGCTAACTAGCATGGATTAATTACTTGCCTTTTGTGCTAACATACAAATTCTACTCCCTTAGTAACTTTCAAGAATATGATATTTTGTTTGTGACAATTGCCACCACTGTCTGTGACAGATATCTTCACATTGAGCCTCAGTTTCCCATATCTTTTCTGTCAAGTAGAGGTCCCAAAGGTTCCTAAATAGGCATAAGTCTATTTCCATAAGATAAGATCATAGGGATTTTGGCAGCTAAAGATTTCTAAGCACATAAATGACAAAATGTTACATTGATTTTTAAAAATGTTAGTCAACACAATGACAATCTAGTGTGCTGGAGACCAATGGACCTTTGGAGCCCCTAAATTAGTATTCAACTGGTGCCTGTATTTGCTTGGGAGGAGTTTCCAGACAAGACTCAGAAGCAAAAGAGTATACAAAATTATGATTCTTGAATGTTTTCATTTGCAAAGTCTAGTGTGTAAGACTATTTAGGGTACATCCCATGAACTCTAAGAAGTTGACCCCTGAAAACAAACTGCTGAATCATAAAACAAGTACTTGTGTTTGGAGGAAGAGATAATTATATTTGAGATGTGGAGGTAGTGTGTCACTAAAAATGCAGAGATGATTTCAGATTGATGGCAGGGAGTAATTGCCAGCGAGAAGAATAGGAATGACACTCCTGGTGCTGGTGGGAAGCTCCAGGTTGCAATGAAAATGGTGGTCTTGGAAGAAAGTAAATGCCGTGCTGTGTGTTGAGTTCTGCATTTCCCAGGCCCTCCTATACACTAGAACAACCTGCAAGATTTAGGACCAGAAGCCACTGGGCCTGCTCCCGTCTGTGATGTTGGTTTGAAGAGGACCTTGGCTGTGGGTCTGTGAACTGAATAATCTTCCAAAATTTATTTTGAAGCCCTGCTTCCCAAAGTGGCCTTATTTGAAGAAAGGGCTTTTAGGCTGTAAAAAAAAAAGTTCAATGACCCCCTAAGGAGGAAACTCTAATCAAAAGAGGATCTGTGGCCTTAACAGGGTAAAGAGACTCCTCTGTCTCCATCTCTGTGTCTGCCATTTGAGGACACAGCAGCGTCAAGTTGACCTTGGCTTCACTTGGACCAGAAGAACTGAGGATGGGGAAGAGAGCCTTTAGGGCTCTTGGTCTTTTGAGTGTTCTTCTTTCTTTCTTCACTGATACCCATATCACTTGCTGTCAGAAAGCCTACCAGTTTCTCTCCTTTTCATAACATACTAAATAGAAAGCTTTAGGAGGAATTGTTTAAACTTGTTTGAAACTGTATGGTAGTTACACACAGGTACTTTTCTACTCAAATTCCACGTACACCACGTCGGGGAGTAACTGCCACAGAGAGTTTAAGGGTCTATTTTCATTCTGTAGAATACTTTCTGTTTCCAGACATTCAGACATTGTGTCTTCAAATATTTATAGATTATTATTATGCACAGTTTAGGAAAGTGTTTATCATAAGCCTCTTATGGTTTCAAGACACCTTATCGTTCTCCCATTCACATAAGATTTGTACATAATAAACGTTTGTTGATTTGAGAAAATACATCATATATAACTGTAGTTTTCCTTGTCATATACTACTTTGGCAAGGTGTTTCCAAGCTGGGCTGCTTGTCACAGTGCTCATTCCAAGGTTCTACTTTGAGGCTTTGGAAGCACTTGATTGAGAATAAGAATGACTGCTTTTAGCAAGTGTCTCTGGGTAACTCCGTGGGCTGTCATTGAGAAACACTGTTCATGGCGTGACCGTCTCTGCTGTTGGAACTTAGGGTAATAGTCTTTTCCATGAGGGAAGACTAAAGAGACTATTTGGGTTTATATGAATGACTGAAATAAATTAGCATGCAAAATTACATCTCCTTCAGCAAAAATACTTTTGTATAGTGATATCTTTAATCCGTCTGATAGACCAGTCTCTGCACCCTGAAAAATGAATTCCAGCTTTCCCTTCAGAGTTTCTGTTTTCCAGATGAATTGGTAGAGCGGCTAATGCAAGGGGAACACAGCGAGTTCTCTGCACCACTGCAATTTGAGTCCATCAAAATAAGAAAGAAGAGAATTTAATAAAAATCTCTAATTTGTTGTTTTGAGGAGCTAATGTGTGTTGTAATTGGTTCTTTCCTCTTTCATGGTAACATCGGATTTTAAATATCAATTTAGTCATTCTTTAACTAAGACTGAATTATATTGGAACTTCTGCGGAAGTGCTCGTGACATCTGCTTGAATACAAAGTATATTCATTATCGTCATTACAATTAAAATGAATATCGAGTGAGGCTGTAAGAGCTGTGTACTTAAATATTATTCTGTATTTTAAGAGTCTTCTCCTCCATAGTTCATTTGGGGGCTCTATACTTTCTAATGTACTTTGTATGATGAGCACACAGAGTATGGCATGTTTATTTTGGTAAATATTTGTTTGTGCCATGACATGAGCTAGGTAATGTGGAGTTACTCATTTTCTGTTTCTTATAACTTTCAGAATGATAGTAATAATACAAAGCTTACAACATAGTATCTATAGTTACTACAATAATTAAAAATAGAATCACTTAAAGTAATGGTTTGGTCATCATTTATAGCCATATCCATTGAGAATGAATAAATTAGTCCTACCACATGGAGGAAACCATCAACGGCTATCCAAAAAGATGTTAATGTGATTTGGATTTATATCCTCAAAATTATCAAGGTGATATAGGAGCTTATGAGGTGCAGAAGCTAGTATTGTACTTAATTGAAGAAGGTGAGAGGGGCTGGGTGAGAATCTGTAGGAAGAGAGGCAGAGAAGAAGCCTGGAGATCAATTCAGAGCTTCAGATCTCACAGTTATGCACTTCCAAGAAAGGGTAAAGTGAATGACTTCAAGGTGGGTTTTCAGGCAGTTACATGGGGCAGAGGGGAGGGGAGATGGAGGAAGGGAGGAAGGGAGGGAGGGAGGGAGGGAGGGAAGACACCATCCAGCACAATACCTCAGGGGCACCTATGAGCCTCAGTGACTGGGAAGCCCTAAGACTAAGAGAAGATGAAGGATTTACTCAAAATGTGGATGGAAGAATCTCACAACTTAACATGCAGGGGAAGGGAGGAAGGAAATTGCAGGATGGCTCAAGATTCTAGCTTGAAAGCTGGACCTCAGTTCTAAGGCTTCCCCAGCGGGGCTGCTAATGAAGGAAGGATATCTGTGAGGCTTCATTCAGTGTGCAAAGATATGGCACTGGGAAGACAGGTGCTCCTCCTGTCTGTCTGTGATGACCCATGGAGGAAATCCTTTAACACACACACACACACACACACACACACACACACACACACACACACACACACACAAATGAATCAGATTTTTTTATCTTCACTGAAATGTAAACATAATCAATGACTACAGTAAAATGAAAAGCCCCTCAGGTTCTCCATTCCCATATTTGTGTTAGGTGAACGGAGCACACATAGCTAAGATTACTCAGTGGTTAAAGGCATTTGTTTGCAAAGCCAGATGGCTCAGTTTAATTTCCCAGTACCCACGTAAAGCCAGATGCACAAAGTGGCACATGCATCTGAAGTTCATTTGAGACAGCAAGAGGCTCTAGTGTGTCCAACTCCCCCACCCTCCTCACAAATAAATAATATTTTTTTTAAAAGCCTGGCCCATGTCAGTGCTGTGCAGAAGTTTATTCATTGCCTTCAGCAAAGCCTTTTGCCCTGGGCTTCAGCTTATTGCTCTGCTTGGATTTCATACAGCACACGTGATGGCTGATGCCAAGGCCTGGGCAGCTGGAGACCCTAGGCAAGTGCATTAACCTCCAAGTCATCTCTCCATCCCCAGGTGGAGACTCTAGGGCTCTGACCAGTCCATGCTTTCCCCATGAAGAAGCACATCACACACCTACCTGTAGAGAAGGTGAAAATACATTCTTCCCATGTAGCCAGAAGCAAAATCAAGGTGAGGATCTTTGGTCTGTGAAGTCTTTGTAGGATGAGGAAATAGGAAGGAGTGGCAAGGAGAGAATTTCTTCCCCTTTATATAGCCTTAGGGTGGGGCCTTACAACCTTTCCCCAGATTTAATGGCTTCTAGAGTCTCTGGGATTTCCTTCCTGCACTGTCCACACAGGAAAGGATGTTTACTTCCAGCTTCTTTGAGGTTCTTTGCATCCTGCCCCCTACTGAGAGGCTGCCTTCCTGTAAACAATCCTCAGAGATCCATCAAAGATAATTAAAAAGATCCAAGTTGACAACAAAACCTAGCCATCACAGAATCAGACCAGGAGAGTCTACTAATGGGGATCCAGTGGGAAATGAATGCTTATCAAAAAGTAAAGAAAGCAGGAAAACTGTGATGCCTTTCAGTGGCAAGACACTCTCGAGAGGAAACCTGCCCCTGGCATTTTATGTTGGGATACCTACTCAGAATGACTGGAGACAGGAGACAGCAAGCTTCAAGTTCAAGTTCAAGAAGTTTGATGGTCAAGGGATGGTTGAATAGGGGGTAGGCCAAAAGGAAGTATTCTAGTATTTTTATATTTTTAAGGACAAGGGAGTTATAAGTCTAGAAGTTGAGAAGGAATATACGGAGTCTCTCCTCTCTCCTGGGCCTTCCAAGTTAGAAACCCACTGAGTTCAGAGCTGAACACTAAGGGCTGAGACCCTCTGGGGGGTGGTGAGGACTGGCCCATGTCTTCGAGTTTCAGCATGTTTGTTAGCTTAGGTTTCTTAACAAAGAAAGTGGGGAGCTGGGAAGGTGGATCAGTGGGTTAAATGCCACAAAAGTGTGATGAAGAACCAGAGTTTAGATCCCTAACACCCCTGTAGACACCAGGTGGGATACAACAGCAAGCCTGTAATCTGAGTGATATAGAGGCAGAGAAGGGGGACCCTGGGGCAAGGTGGCTGGCTGAGTTAGCAGAATCAGAGAGCTCTGGGGTCAGGGAGAGATACTGCTTCAGTATATAAGTAGAAAGTGATCAAAGACTACACCCTGGGTCAACTTCTGGCTTCCACATGCACTGCAAACATACACAAAACACATGCACACCACCCCACACATACAAAAGGAAAAGTGGGAACCTGAGAAAAGTTGGAGGTTATCCTATCACAATGCAGAGTTTATTAATTATATTTTCATGTCTTCTTGGTTAACATGGGGCCTATGCTTTTGGCGTCAAACAGATTTGTACAAATAAATATTCATTCAAACTAAGTAACATGTTTTTTAAAAGTGAAACTATAAAACAAGTATGAGAATTATGGATTGAATATTTATTTTCCTGGTAGCTCTCTGGCATATTTTTCTTTCATTTTCAGACAGAAAAACATGCTATTATTGATGATTTCTAAACAAAGATTAGATGTGAAAATTATAGCGCCATAGAAATCATATGAAAGCTAAGTTTCCTTGGAATTTTATTACATCTTAATGAACAGATTTCTTCTAATTTATGAGAAGTGTGAGTTTACAGAGTTGCATGTAAACTAGTTAAACTTCAATATATTAAAAGAGCATAGACCATGAGTTTAAATTTTGCATTTGAGTTTTCTATCAATAATTGTAAAAGGAAGAAATGACTCTTCTCCAATTTTAATTTTTAAAAATTCACTAGGTTTGAATTATTTTTCAAAATTTTATGCTTTAGAAGACACTTCTGCTCTTCAGAAAACAAAGGGATGTTGGTAGCAGGTCTTTTAAGAAAATGGATAGATGAAACCATATATACTTGAAGCCATTAAATGATATCTAAGAATATTTAAAGAGAAGATAGATGTCCATGGAAACATACTAACAATTTCTCACATGCTTTATGAATATTACTTACTTGTTTTTGCTTATAACCACAGGTATTGCCATTCAGAAGCAAAATTGGATTCAAGTTAGTCTCAAAGCCCTTTTTACCTCAAATTAATTCATAAATACTTTTATGCAATGTATTATTTTTGTTATCCATTTTCATGATTTACACTGAGAATAAACGTAATGCATTTTGCAAAGTATGCTTAAAATATATTCCTAAACAAGATATTGTAGGAAAAAAAAGAACCACAGTTACTGTGAAAGTGAGGCTGGTGGCACACCTGTATACCTGTATCTCCTGTATCCTAGCACTTGGAAAGCTAGACATGAGGACCTAAGTTTGAGGCCAGCCTGAGCTACATACATACTCAGCAAAATAAATAAATAAATAAATAAATAAATAAATAAATAAATAAATAAATAAATAAATAAATAAATAGAAAAACAGACCCTCTGGAGTACCTAAAACTCAAGAATATTAGTAATATATGCTTGATTTATTTGCTCAGCAAATATTTAACTCTGTGCTGTCAGGCACTGTGAAAATATGAGATCAAAGACTGTGATTTTTGTATATCATTCGCTGTAAAACATGACTGAAACTTTTAAAACTGAGACAATAAAATAATTTTGTTTATATCTTTAAAAATTATTAAAGGGCTTTACTGTTAGCATTGGTAAAAGATTGAAAATAAACCCTGAGGATTTGGAACAATTTACAAAATTTGGGGTATGTCTATTTTGCATTGGGTGATCCTCTCGCTGTGTACCCATCCAGAGAAAAGAGCAAGATTTATTTGGGGGAGGGACAGGGTGGAGAGGAGAAAGGGTCTGGATTACTGCCAATGAGTATCTTTACTTCATGTTCCTCTAGACACAGAGCCAGTAAAGATACAGCTAGGGACTACTGCAAGGAGTTGGCCGATGGAGGGCAGGGAGGTTCCCTGACTGTTAACTTCAAATAACTGCCAGGAGGGGTGGCCTGAGAGGTGCATCCTTAGCCTCAGGAGCAGCCAGGATGGGATTTCTTGTACAGGCCATTGTAAACAAATAGAATCATGACTAAAATCCTGGGAAGTTTGATGAGAAAGGCCCCAGAAGCAGGCCCACCCAGACTAGATTGAAAGTCTCTTATGCAGAGTCCACTGTGGACTGCATTATATTTACACCTGACTTGTGGTTGCCCAATAACCATGTGACACTGTGGGAAACTGATGAATGAAACCAACCAGACAGCCAGTGCAGGTTTTTACAGTGACCTGCAGGCAAAGGAACAGAAATGGCTGACTCCCTCAAAATGCAGAACAACACCTATGCCATCAATGACAGGTGAGTCAAGCCGGTTCGAGACAGTGGGATAGTTTCTAGTCTTATAACTTTATATTATTTCTGATGAAAAGTGCAGGTGGAGCTTGTATCAAAATGCCAAATATAATTTTATTAGTTGATAAGAAAGAACCATGGCTTGAGTTAATCGTGATCAACTTAGACTATAAATCAAAAGTTAAAGGCTTGGCTTTTCCTGGTGCTGTTTCAAAAACAATTATCTGGAGTTGGATTTTTTTTCCACATTTTAACTACCATGTGTCCATGAACTGGGTCTTCACTTCTCGAAATGGTTTTCCCTAGAGGAAGCATCTTATTAGGAAAGATAAGAGTGCCTCCTGTTGACGCAGAAGAAAGCCGGGTAACCATCTGACCATACACCATTGACAGCCAAGACTCCTTCCTCAACTCATGAGTTGACACAAATTCCATTGACAAACAATTTAAAACGCAATGTAAAAAAAAAGTGAAAAAAGGCATTCATTTCATAGATGTGCCTGTGAACACAATCACAAAATAACACATATATTTCAGAGACTATATGTTTCCAAAGTGATTACTTTCCCTGTCTATGAATAATAAAACTTTGCTGGATTCTATTAATGATTATATTTGCTTGCAGTTGACCAAGACCAGTGACTGTGTAAAGAGATTTTATGAAAGAATGAATAATGTTACACTGTTGGCCGGCTAGGAATGTCACAGTCAGTATGACTCTTGACACATATTAAATTCCGCTCAGGAACTTAGTTTTGTTTCTATTTTGGAAGTGGATCTGGAAATAATTCCATGCCCTAAGGGGAAAATCCTTAATTTCTGGCTTTATGTACTGTCACTGATAGGTATCCACCTGGATAGTTGGATAAATAATTCTTGACAATAATTATTCCTAAATTAGATGAGAGTGTCAGAGAAGGGAAGGGAAATGGGATTCATATTTATTAAATACTTGCTTGGGGATTTTTACATGTTGTCTTATTCAGCCTTCTCAGAAACTCTGTGCTACAGATCACTATTCTATTTCATATCCGCAAAAGACAAAATTCCAAAGAGTTCATAAATTCACTCAAGGGAAAAGAATAAATATCTCACTGAGAGTCTGCAGTAATATTAAAACATAGGCTTATGTGCCCTTAGATTTCTATCAAGAAAGTGGAAGAAAGGAAGGAAAGAAATTAAGTCCATCCTATGAGGTAATCAATTAGGATATTTTTAATTTCTTCTAGACTACAACATTAATTCCTAACTTAGTGTAATTAAAGATGAAGACCAGACCCATTCAGGTGAGTGATAAGTCAAAAGAGATGTTTATAAGACTGCAAATGCAGTTTCTCCAACTCTTCTCATCCAATATTCTCTACGTGGCCCTGACAAATATTTTCAGAAATATGGTTTAGATGACAATTTGTTTGCAAGCATACTGAAAAACATTTGATGTGACAGAAATAAAAAACATGCCTCTCTATCTATAGAGCACTTGACTTTCGTGTATTTTATGTCAAGGTATTTCAGATAGACCATGCAAATTGCATATTGATGAAATTGAAAAAAATGTTGCAAAAGGTTATCCCTTTCTTTCTAGACATAAAATATAGAAATAAAATGTTGGTATTTTATTTCTGATCTTTTCAGAATAAACTCTTATGCCAAAACCTAACTCAAATGACATATGCAGGGCTGCATTCTGGCCTTATTAATTGGCTGATGAGAGGTTTCCCAGAGATCCTGGCAGAATGAGGAAGAGCAGTGATCACCTAGTCTGCCATGTGGAGACGCACCCAGGGCCAGCTGGCAGGACCCTGATGCACACAGTCAAGACTTCTGCCAGAAAGAAAGGACTTTCCCCGTAGGACATGAAATTATTTCTTGTGGAAGGAGGGAAGGGAACATACCTCAGCTGGGGTTACTCTTGAGGGAGGACAGGGGAGGCAAGCCACATCAGTGAGTAGACTGAGGACACCAGGCAGGCAAGTGGAGAGTCATGCTTTACCTCTGGAAAGCAGGGGCGGTGGGCACAGGGGCTGTTTAGAATACAACCCTCTCTCCAGGCAGCCTGCTGACTAGAGTGAGCAGGTCGCAGGATTGATACAATTGTCCTCCTTCAGTTGGCTCTCGGGTTATAATCAATTCATTTTTATTTATGGAAGGCAGCCTTTGAAAGCTATCCAGAAGGCAAGCTTGTGTCATTTTGTGTTTGTTTCAGAGCATAACAATGGTAAGGTAGGCAATGAAATAAAATAAGGGTGTTGACATTATGGGATGCTCAAGTCTACAAAAAGAAGCTTAAAATGTCATCCAGGGCAAAGAAAGGGATCAGTTCTATTAACCACAGAATTGAGTTTGCATGAGGAGAACTGGTAAAATACTCTAGGTCTCTAGAGTAAGAGGAGAAGATAGAAGCAAAACAGCATCAACCAAAGCAGGGAAAATGTATACCTTCTTGATGATGGCCATTGCCCAGGGATCTCAGACATTACAAATGTGCATTTTGGAACAACTAGACTAATATTATTCAAACTAATAAAAGTCACAAAGTGTGGATTAATATAGTAGATGGTCTTAAAATACATATTTTGAAAGTTTTAGAAGATTTTTATAGATATAGTCGATACCAATACATGTGTTCTCAGTCTGAACATGACACTATAATATGGCCAATGGCATCCTTCCTCCTTTTATGCCTTGACAATTGATTAATCTCCTTCCAACCTGGGAATACATGAGATAATACTTCAGATTAAGCAAAGGACCTAGCTCTAATCCATATGTGAATCATTTATCTCTATGTTTCAATATTTAGCCATTTCATCTTATGATGATATTGGTAAAAGCATTATGTCTTGCAGAAGAGTATTTTCTGCCTCTGAGGAGAGTTTTAAAGGAAGAGAGTAAGAACTAATTCTTCTATGAAGTTGTGGAAGGAGTAAGAGAAGAAGAGATATTTGGGCCCTGGGCTAACAGAGTGAGGGAGAAATCAGAGTGAAACATTGTCTCCTTTTTGGATAAGTAGAGTTGGAACCTCAGAGGGCAGTATGTGGTGATGTCATACAGAAACAGACACACTGATACATATACACATACAGTGGGTGATTTCAAACACCTATCTCATCCCTACACACACACACACACACACACACACACACACATTTTTATGTACTTACATATACCTAAATAAATATTTACTACACAAATATATATATATATATATATATATATATATATAGATGATATAAATATAGATATTATAGTTTGGATATGATATTGTCATAGTCACACACTTCTGGGCAAAATCTTCAAACCATGCAGAATTTATGGGAGGAAAGAATTTTTTTGTAGCTATAAATACAGCGAAGTTCCAGAATGCAAAAGAGGCTGCTCCCCTTTCACAGGTCCAAACAGAGAGAAAAACCCATCACCTACACCACACACACAGAACAGCAAACAGGCCAGGAGGGCCAAGGAGAAAATTTCTTCTCCTTTATATAGGCTTAGGGTGGGGTCTTACAACCCTATCCCAGACTTAATGGCTTCCTGAATCTCTGGAATTTCCTTCCTGCACTGCCCACACAGGAAGGGATGCTTACTTCCAGCTTCTTTGAGTTTCTTTACTTCTGCCCCTTGCTGAAAGGCTGCATTCCTGTAAACATCCTCAGAGACCCACCCAAGATTACTTGAAAGGTCAAGTTAACATCAAAACGTAACCATCACAGATATGTTCTCTCAAAACATATATATTGAAGGCCTGATACCCATTGCTTTAGATATAAAAATATTATATATTGCCCTCAAAGGTTCCAAAAGAAACAATCCAAGCAAAACCCATTACTCACACTATCCCTCAGAGGAGAACTTATTAGTTCAGATGGATGTCCAGATAGTTTCAAGCAAATTTCTTGAAAGTAAAAATACACAGAGTTTATTGAAATGTAAACACATTGAATTGCTTAGATGCAATGGATATTTACTCTTAAACTGGAAAGCGACATTTGTGGAGTAATCAGCCCAGAAATAGTGAAAAGTCAGATGTTAATTATTGTTACTTAGCAGTGAATTTGAGATTTAACATGGTAGAGAAAATGCAAAATTACTTAAGTTCATATGTAGAGTTTCATTATAAGACTGAACCTAGAGTATTTTAGGATGAAGAGACACATATCCAATGGCAAGAGATGGGGTTTTATCAAATATGGAAGTAAAGATTTATGGTAACATTGGCTAAATGTTAGCAAAAACAATCTGAGATAAGTACATTGTGGGTTACGAGCAATGTTTTTAAGGAATTTTTCAAAAATATAAATTCAGCATTGCTATTATCATGATATGAACTGTACCTCTCAAGTGATTGATATGCATAAAATATGTGTAGGCATGGTTCAGAGAAATTATTTTTAAAAGCATGAATGATCAGAGGAGAAATATAATTGGGGTTATATTATAGGAGAAAGGTCTATAATAAAGAAGTCCTTGAGAAAATAAAAATAATATTGAGGTGCCTTGGAAGTTTCATTTCTAATGAGAAAGTAGAAAAAAAAGCAAAGACATCAGGCTTTTCTTATATTAGAAAGGGTTTAGCAGAGATTTTATCTGCAGCAAACTCTCAGGGTAGTGGAGATGAAATGATTGCCTGTGCATAGGGTTTAGAAGTTTCAGAAAGGAAAAGAAACTTGGTTTGCAGCATCAGACTCTTGTGGATGAAATTATACCATGTGGAGAAGTCTCGGGTGCTGTCTCTCAAGATAGCTGACATTACATTAATGAGTTTCCTACAATTCAAAGTCAGATTCTTTTGGTAGAACGTGATTAATCAGCACACTCTAGTTTGATCTCAAATATAATCAGAGTCTGTGAGATTGAGACCCACAATCAAAATGCCATTAATTTTTTTTTAAACAAAGTGACTGCCGAAAAGATAGGATAGCTTGGGCAGCACGTCCCATGTGGGCAAGATACAAGGAGACCCAGATTATAAACTGAGATATGAATGTAATAATGTGTATTAAAATATATATAATGCTGAAGGTCCTGGACAGAAGGGTTGTCTGTCCTGCCAAACCTTTCCTTGTAGGGCTACCTGGTGGGGAACCAAATTAGAATCAGATGTTTGATTGTTGGGTGTTGAATTGAGGAGACCTTAGGAGAGTTGAGAGTTAAGGGCATTAGGCTGTCTTTGTACAGTGAAGGCTTCCCCTCAGCTGTCATTGTTTACATGTGATGTATAACTGTGGCCTTGACCTTCTTCGCTCCCCTTTTCTCTGCATTGGTGGTCTGTCTTTCCAGCTTCTCTTCCCTTTTCCTGGGATGGGCTGATGTGTTCTTTCAGGCTGGCACGGAGTCTCAATGGTCTGGATCTGTTTAGGCTCTTTGTGCTGATTCAGTTCCAGCGGTTTCTCTAAGTGCTGACATTTTATTTTTTTAATATATTTTCATTTATTTATTCACTAGAGAGAGAGAAAGAGAATGAGCATGGGCACCCTGGGGCGTCAAGACACTGCAAACAAACTCCAGACACATGTATAAATTTGTGCATCTAGCTTTGTATCTGTACTGAGGAGTAGAACCCAGTCATCAGGCTTTGTGACCAATGATCTAACCCTTGAGTTACCCCTCCAGCCCAGTGTTGACACTGTAGTTTGACCTGCAGAGGACAGTCTGCAGTACTCAGTACTGACTGGGTAGAACAGAGATTCCTTAAAGTTCTTCCCAATTCTATATTTCTGTGGTAAAAAAAAATGCTGCTATATTATTGTACAGAATTAAATGAATGTTCTACGAATAAAAAAATCTAAGTAGACTCATAAGATGTGGACTACATGTGTGATGGTTAAATTTTGTTGTCAACTTGACCTTTTTAGTAATCTTGGGTGAGTCTTTGAGGTTGTTTAGAGGAAGGCAGCCCTCTCAGTAGGAAACTGGATGTAAGGAGGCTCAGGGGAGCTAGAAACAAAGTTTCCTCCCTGCGTGGGTAGTCCAAGAGGGAAATTCCAGAGACTCAGGAAGCCATTATATCTGAGATCGAATTGCAAGACCTCACTCCCAAGGCTATATAAAAGGGAAAGATATTTCTCTCTCTTCCCACCTTGTCTGTTTGCTGTTCTGTACGTATGGTGATGGGCTTCTCTCTCTTTGCTTGGACCTGTAAAAGGGGCCAGCTCTTTCACCATTATGGAATATCCCCTGGATTTGTAGCTTCAATAAATCCTTTCCTCCCATAAACTATGCCTGGTTTGGAAATGCATCCCAGCTGTGTGTGGCTGACTATGGCATGTAACTAAATTCTTAATCTTTTTCTCATTTCTAAGAGAAAGATAAAATGACAATGATTGAGATATTTGCAACCTTTCCATAGAAACTTACATTTTGATCCTCTGAGGGGATCAAATGGAATATGCAGGTTTATTACTTTATTTCTTGGTAGCTTTTATAGATATTTTGATCAATTTTTTTTAATATTAGAGCTTCCAATTTGAAATTGACTGTGACAATGAAGAAAATCTTGCTCAGCAAAAAAGTCCCCTGCTATATTAAAGCACTTACTCCCTGGAAGTTTTGAGGTAATAAATACTGAATAAACCTTATTATCTATCTGTGTATTGTTAAAAATACTAGCGACAAGCATGTGCCTCTTGCATGGAGCTCTGTTCAACAACTTTCCTATGATGTGAAGGAAGAGAAGACAGAAGAGAGACAAGTGGCGAGAGAGAAATACAGTTAATTCATAACCAGACATATTAAATTTGCTTAAAATTGACAGTAAACTTACTCCTGAGAAGGAAAAAGAGAGAAAGAGAAGAGAATATTTTTTTTACTTTAAAGAACTCCAGAAACCAAGCAAGAAGTTGCCTAATGAGGTAATGTAGTAAGAAGCCTCTCACAATGCGAAATTTACATAATGCCTTTTTCCTAAGAGATTGCTTTGAAAATTACAAAGGAACTGAAATGAACTGGAAAAAAAATAACAAAACACAAACATGTTCTCAGTGTTTGCAAATATTAATAATCATTTTCTGTCCTCTGATTCATTAGTTCTCCCAAGACACTACCTGGGTCTCTTCAGAATAGAAAAGGATGCCAAAATTAATAAATACAGCAGGATCTATACTTCTTTCTAATGATGCTACTTTTCTAAAAACACATTTTTTTATTTATGAGCTGGGCAAAGTAGTGGTGGGATGAGTTACGTCAAGTTGCTCAGGACCAGGTCACCTTCTGCAAACAGATCTGATTAAGGCAGAAACTCTGTGGTTCCCAAGGCTGTCCTGTCCCTCAACAAGGTTGGTGAAAGGAGCCACTACTCAGCCTTTTCTTCTCTTACCTAGTTTTGGAGGAATTCCAATAACCCAAAAGGAAAAAGGCTTTTCTTGAGTTTTAATTCTTGATGTCTAGATAACTCTGTTAGCCCACGGTCCAACACCCCTTCCTCTGCTACTCCTGTCACCGTTTCATAGGAGACTTAGTCTTAGATATTTCAAAACCCTCCCTCTAAAGGCAGGAACTACTCTGCTGGCAGACATGCTGGATTTATTGTTTAATTAAATTTTAGTATAAAAAGGTTTGGGCCACTACATCCATCACTCTGTATGTACTGTTTTGAATGTCTACCCCTTCACAATCCATCTTGAAATTTCTCATTCATTCATTCATCTTCTTGAACCACTGCTTATTGTCTATACTCTTGAAGACACTAAACTAATTTCTCTAGAAGGTTTAAGACATGAATAAGGCCTGAACCCTAAGGCAGTAGTCTCCTATAAAGAATGTTTTCAGTGGCTTTCCCTTATAGAGAAGGAGTGTGCTGAAGCTGGTGAGTCTCTGGAAATACACTCGAGCAAAGATTGGCTTCTAAAATAAACTCTGCTAGGCCTGGGGTGTCACACAGTGATGGAGACTTGTCTTGTGTGTACAACATTGTATGTCAGATCCCCATCTCTGAAATCTGTACATATTCAGTGTTGAGGGAGGTGTCAGGTAGATGGAACTGTATTACAGTGTTCCCTTGTCAGAATCCTCCTTCCTGCCCATCCAAGAAACACACCCATTCAGATAAACACTTGTGCCTAGCTTTTTGTGTCTACAAGGCTGCCATCCTGGCTGTGGTCACTGAAAGCCTGTTTCTGAGAGAGATATCAGCCTGTCTTGAATCTATGTCTTGAGCTCTGCCCACCACACCCACCTCATCACATCATGACTACCACGTTCCTTTTACCCAGCTCCCAGCTCAAAGGTCCAGTGTCTCCCCAGCCCCTGTCCAGGGACAGGCAAAGCAAACCAGTGTTCTCATTGCAGTGTTGGTGTATTTGTTGAAGAAGATTGTACTGTGTGAGTGTGTGTGTATGTGTTACTTATGTGCCTCTTCTTTTCTTAGGTTCTCAAATTTGAATTTTATGCTTCATGTTTTGATTTCTAGCAGCAGAGTTTTGGCTAGTGATGCGTTCAGACCAGTTCCACAAAGCTCAGATATCCACCAGGAGCCATGGTACATACTGCCTTGGGAACCCTCACTGAGCTGAGGAGCAGGGTCCTGCCCCAGCGGCATCTCAGGGATGCTGAGTGAATGCTGGGCATGAAGGTCATTCCACACTCAGCTCTTTCCTCTGGATGTGAGCACCCTTGGATCTACCATTCTGCAAGACATGACCCAACCTGTAGGTTTGACATGGGTTCAGTCACCAAAGCTGGGAGGGCTTCACATCTCACTAATACAAGTAGCAAGGACTTCTTCCTGCTAACCTTATCCTCAGAAGATGTACCTTTGTCTTAATGTTCTGATAAGTTTTCAAACCAAGATGGTACATTCATTAATCTAGACACACCCTTGTCCCAATCCGGCCTCTCACGGCTGTGATGAGACACAGTTCAGCCAGTTTCTACCTCATCCTCCTCACGCAACCTCTGCTGTCCACAAGCCATGTTCCAGTTTTGCATCTCTACCACAGCCTGAAGGATAATGGCCCAGGGTTTTCAGGAGTCATTTGTCACACTGATGGAAAGCCCACATCCTGCTTCTGTTCCTGAATCAAGGGGCTGAGAAACAGAGCATCAAAGCTCTTGGCAAGAGTTAGTGTGGGAAATAAAATTGAGGTGTCAGGGTTAGACAGGAAATTCAGATAAACCTATTTGAGAAATGGAGCTGAGCAAGATATAATTATCTAACTTATAATTAGACCAAAGCATTAGGCCTACCATCCCTAAAGGCTTCTTTTTTTAATTTTTTTTTGAGGAGATAATGATACAATCAAACAGAAGATAGTATTTTTGTAAGGGTGTGAGTGAATAATGAACACTTCTTTCCTTAAGAGTATCCTGCTCAGAATATGGTTATAGGAATCTATTCCTACTGATGCTAACTCAATGGCTTATAAGTTCATTATCTTTATGTCTTCCCTTCTTTGAACTAGTGCCCTTATTGCACTTGAAGAGAGTTTCTTATTTCAGAGCCTCTCTAAAAGCTAGCGACTGGCCTCTACTATTTGATCACCAAAAATATCTCACCAACTAGTACAATCAAGGAGACCTCACAGAGCTCCACCCATAAACCGCTTTTATTTCTCAGAGGTTCTAATGTATAAGTTTGTGGAAAAGAAAACGTCCTTCAGGTCTAGAGGGTGACTGTTGTTTTGGGCCCTGAAAGTAATCCCATCACAACGGGTTTCTAGAAGAAGGCTAAATTATGCCCCTATGACTCAAGGAATGGACTGCACAGAGCCGTTGATATAATACCAGCAGGACTCCTAGCTTCTGTTTACATAGGAGATGAACTCTAACCTATTACTTCCCTCAGATTCTTTAATAGGCATCTGAGCTGCCCAAAGCAGCATGGCCAAGAAATCTCCGCCTGTAGGAAATGGTTTGCAATTATGTCTTCCTCAAGGAATGGCATCTCGTGATAACCAGTTTACATACTGTTCTCAATGGTTACTAGAAGAATGGCTTAATGCTTCATTCTTTTTTTAACTGACATAATTGTACAAACTCAAGATGTTTTGATGCACTTGTAATTATCAAATCAAGATAACTAGCATATCATCATCTCAACCATTTATCATTTCTTTGTAATGAAACACTTAGATCCTCTTTCATAGCTATTTCAAAAGATACAATACATTATTATTTTTTAATTGGTTAAGATATTTATTAGCACAAAGAGATAGAGAAGAGACAGACAAAGAGAGAATGGGTGCACCAGGGCCTCCTGTCACTGCAAACTAGATGAATGCACCACTTTGTGAACTGGCTTTACATGGGCATTGGGGAATCGAACCCAGGTCTATAGGCTTTGCAAGCAAGCGCCTTACCCACTTGTCATGGTTTGATCCAGGTGTCCCCCACAAACAAATGAATGTGTTCTGCATGATCGATCCTCAGCTGAAGGCAGTTTGGGTTTTACAACCTCGATGAAGCTGTGTTATTGGGGACGGGCTTATGAGGATTATAAGCCAGCTCCCCCTTGCCAGTATTTGGCACACCTTCCTGCCGCTGTTTGCAGTGCTGTGGCAGAGGTGATGTCCACCCTCTGTTCATGCCATCATTTCCCCTGCCAGGATGGAGTCTCCCCTCGAGTCCGTAAGCCAAATCAACCCATTCCTCCACAAGCTGCTTTTGCTTGGGTTCTTTCTGTGCAGCAACTAGAAAGCTGACTGCAACACCCCTGAACCATCTCTCCAGCCCACAATACATTGTTCTTAACTGTAGCCACCTTGCTGCACAGTGGAACACCAGAGCTTATTCCTGCTGCCTAACTATAATTCTGTAGCTGTTCACTCCCCTTGCCTGGTTGCCTTCAGTCACTCTCTTCTCTGCCACTGGTAAGCATGACTGCTGTCACCTTCCAAGCTGATTTCACACACCAATAAGTTCTTGCTGTCCTCGTCATTTTGTGCCTGGCTTATTTTGCCCAAAATATCTTTTAGGTTCATCTGTCTTATCGCAAATAAAAGGATTTTGTCTTTTTTTGGCAGCTGAATAATACTCTGTTGTGTAATTACACTGCATTTTATTTATTTATCTGTTGACACGGGCAGGCTACATATCTGAGTTATTGTGACTGATGCTGAGGCTAGAAATTTAGCATGTTCATTTCATTTCCTGTATCTATATTTATGGTATACAACGTGATGTTTTGGCATACAGTGACATAATATAATGATGACTATAGCCAAACTAATTTATCCATCACCTCACATTCTAGCTTTCAAAACCTTTTATTTCTAAATGTGGAATCGTTCATTTATTTACTCATTCATCTATCCTATACCTCATTAAGTCATCATTCCAACGTCCCTGAGTGTCTAGTGGATATTACTAAATGACATAATACATTACTGAACATATAAAGGTGGCTTTAAATTCCATACAGGATAAAACTTACATTCAATTCTCTGTGTAGCAAAACCTGAAATAAAATTAATATAATTTTCCATTTTCTTAAGGAGGAAAAATGCACAGCAGTGAAATAATTTAAAACAAACTTGTTTAATATGATCAAATACACACTATGCAAATGTAAAATACATATGTAAACACATTGATAGGGTATGTATGTGCATGCATATATAAAATTTTAATGTGGTCAACTTGATTTCCCGTAATTACTTCTTTATAGTAAGAGGTAAAGTGCCTCAAAGCTTAGGATTGGCTGAGGAGATATCCACTGATAAACCAAAGTGGGGTAACTATTCCTCTTTGGAATATAGAAAGAGCAATAAAAAGTGCCTTTAGCTCTAGGATAGGAGTTACTTACCTGTTTGAGGAGTTAAGAATGTAAATGTCATGAGATCCATCACTGGATTACCAGCATTTAGAACTTCCCCATCACATAGTGAAACAACTCTTTATAGTCATAAACATCACTGTAATAAAACTAGTGGAATGAATGAAGGACAGAAGGTCAGCACATTTCTGAGAAGACATGGAAGCCCTACGTGATCTCCAGGGAATGCCAGAGTCTCACACACCAATTTGCAGGCAATGGGGAAGCGATGGCTCTTCTGAAGCTCACTGCAGCTTCTAGCTTCCAGATGGTGCACCACCCTGGAGAGGAAAGAAGATCAAAGTCCGGAGGCATCCAGGAGACCAGAACCAACATCACATATCCCAGCTTCTGTCATCAGGCTGGTCCAGCCCGAGAGGCCTGTGTGACACTTGGGGGCTGTGGTCCCTAGAGCATATTTATTGGGAGCTAACTCTGTTTTCACAATCAACTGTGACCAGGTCTCCAAGATGATTCCAAATACTCTGATGATGCTCTGAGTTTGAAAACATCATTTTTGAACATCAAGGAATGCACTGCTGTGCATTTTTCTTCCTTAAGAAAATGGAAAATTATATTAATTTCCTATTCAGTTGATGTCTAAATGAAGAAACAGGTGTTGCTACACAGAGAATTGAATGGAATTTCTGTCCTTCATGGAACTTAAAGCCACCTATGGATGTTCAGTAATATATTATGTCATTTAGTAATATCCAGTAGACACTCAGCAAGGAACCTTGCCTGAGCAAGGTGTCTTTAAAAACAGCAGTCCATCATCCTTCTCAGCGTGTGGCTGGAGTGTCCAGTGACTAAGACTCTGCCTGAAGAGCAGCTGTCTTGATGCTGTTAGAGTAACAAATACCTTTTTATTGTTAAATTTCCTTCCTGTGCACACCTCCAAAAAAGACAAGGCATGTTTTCTATGATACCAATATTGACTAGGCAACTTCACATCAGTTGACTTTTTTATTATCTACTTTTACTGCTCAAAAATATTATGTGGTAGTTATTGTTAGTCATATCATGAGTCCGAGAAAAATGAGGTCTCATGGTCCTCAGTGTGCTGGCAGTGTTTCTCAGACAGGTCTGTGTTCAAGCCCACCCTCCGGCTTCATAATCCACACTCACTCCCAGACACTGCATACAACCTCATCCTGTGCTAAGGAAACATCTAGAACATCAGCAAGCTTGCTGCCAAAAGACAGGAGGACAACTGCTTTGCTAAGGCTGCCACACCAGGCCCCACCCGGGAGAAACTGACTTCCTCCCAGTTCTGGAGGTTGGAAGTTCAGTTTTAGGGTGTTGAGAGTTGATTGTTTTTGTCTGTAGCCTCTGGGATAACTGTGTTGGCAATTAGCAGTTGATTGCTTTTGACTGAAGCTTCTCTCCACAGCTTAGCCAGTGGCTGTCTTCCCCGCTGAGTCCTCAGGTGGTTTTCTTCTATGTCCTCCTGTGGCCAATAGTTTTCAGTCTGTGAATATACCAGGTCGTAATGGATTAGAGCCTGCTGTGATGGCTTCATTTTAACTAGATACCCTGTCTGTGTAAAGGTCCTAACTACAAACATAGTTACTTTCGGAGGGGGTTCTGAGTTTGAGGACTGCAATACCTGGATTTGATGGAGAAGCATGATGGATATATAACATTTTCTTGTGTGAAGCTACAGCATTAAAAATGTGAAAGTAACATTTCCCTTTGTGTAGCAATACTAACATTAATATGATTTTCAGGGTTTTAAAAACTCATTAACAAAATTATCCAGCAGTTACTCTAAAAAGAAGGGGAAAAAAAGGATGCCCAGGATATATATTTGTAGAGATGTCATTTCCTATTATAATTGTGTATTTCATATTTCAGTTTTCAAAATTATCATAATAAAGCCCAATTTATTTTAAGTGAGAATGGCTAAGTAAAAGCATTCAATTTCTCCTGAGGTCATTTTTGGCCAGTGAAAAATGCTAAATGTTTTGAAGTCATGGTCACTATGAGGAGACAATTACTGTGGATGTTTGGATATTTGTCTGTGTTAATGACAAGGTGATGAGAGATTTTTTAAAAACGAGTTTTTTGGATATATTGTTTGGGGGTTGAATAATCTAAAGAATACAGAAGAGATAAGATTATTGTCTCAGCCCAAAATAGCATTCTGCCCGTTTGTGTAGTTGACACTGAGTGTTCAAACCTCCACATAAGAGGGAGAAATCTGTCTCAAGACTACACTGTGTTGCTTTCTCCACTTTTTTTTTTGCTTTTTTTCTGTCACAATTAAGATTTATTCTTAGAATTTAGTTCAGTCTTTTTTTTCTTCGAGATAAGGCTGTGTTGTGGCTAGCACATAAAATGAATCATTCTGCTACCTTGTTGCTACCCTCGGTCATCATAGCGTACTTCCTGCTGTGCTTTTATTCCCAGCCAGCCTCATCTGGTGGGTCTATGGTGGTAACAGAAATAACTTCCCATCACACTTGCAATAAAACCCCAAATCCTTATCTTGGCTTTACAGGGTCTTCCATGGTTTGCCCCCAGCTTTATCTGTGGCCTTATCATCTCTCTGTGTAGCTGACAAAGCTAAAACAACAAAAGAATGATTCAAATCTTTGTCTCTCTGGCTATAAACCAGGGTCTGTCAGCAACACAACAATGTCTTTCAGAGTTTTTCACTCTCTTCCACACGGAACAGATACCAGCTGGCCCCAGCTCTTGTGTCCCCACCTGAAAACCTAGTCTTTTCTTAAAGTTAAAATGAATAACAAACAACCACAAATGTAATTGTGAAAAATCACAGATACGAAGATTGACTATTTTTCACAAAACAGATGTACTCATGTAAGTAAGATCAAAACCAAGACAAAATTCTACCTTTG
>PVHP010014072.1:0-32083 GCA_004024765.1 Zapus hudsonius | reverse complement strand
TGGATTGTTTGATGTCTCAATAAAGAAGCAATGGATCATCAAACACAGAGCCTTTAACCCAATGTCCCTCAAACAAGATCCAACATGCCATCCCTTGGATGCTTCTGAATTTGCCGCATAACTTTTCAAAGCCTTGAATGGGCTCCTGTGCAATGTCACTCATTGAGACTGAGACGTGGTACTGAGGGCCACCCTAGCCACCAACGCCTTGCCTTCTACCTCTGCAGAATGGTGTTGTGTCATGAAGGCCTTGACTGATAAGCACGCTCTGGGAAAACACTGACACATGACAAGGACATCACTTTGGGGGAGGCAGGACATCCAGGCCTAGTGTGGTCAAAGGATGTGGCGTGTGAGGTGAGTGAGGGCAGAGAAGGCCTGGATTGTCTTAGCAGCCTTCTAGGGAGCTTGTGGCTGTGCACACTGGGAGCTTTGGGTCTAGGCAGCCTGGAGATGGGCAATGAAACGACAGAACATAGAAACAGGACCCTCAAGAAGAGGCAGAAAATCCTTAGAATGTGGTTTGGATTGGTTCTCTCCAAGATTCAGGGATAGCTAAAGTGACAGAAGTGGGAGGTGTGTCTTCTGGGAGGTGACTCGGTCATGAAAGGAGTAGTGCCATATAACACATATAAAATTGTTTGACAGAGGGAAATGGTCTGTTCTACCCTTTGGTTTTCTGTCATACAAGGATACAGTTTTCTTCCCTTCTAGAGGGCACAATATTCAAATGATCCTTTTGGCAACAGAGAGTGGACCCTCACCAATGAACCTCCCATCTCTTTGATCTTGGACTTTCCAGCTTCCAGAACTGTGAGCAATAAATTTCTGTCCTTCTTAAATTAAACACTCTGGTCTTTTGTCACAGCAATATATAACAAACCAAGAGTTTTTTAGGCCAACAGTTAAAGGGAAAAGCCAGTATTGGATATTACACAGGGGCACCAAAAAGCTGTGCATGATGCTTGGTTTTGCCCTCGAGAAGCACACATTGTCACGAGTTGAAATGCCAGGCTCAATCCTATTTTCCTGAAACTTGCTGTAGAATGCAACACTATCACATACATTTCCCAAAACTCTTACATTGGGCATTGATGATTTGTCCTTTTATAGATGAGAAAATGAACCATGGGTCACTGATGAAGTTCAAGGGCAGAGGTGGAGTAAGTAGATGTCATCTTCTTATCACCTCATATTCATCACCAGGGTGGTTTATGACCAACATTTAGATTTTTTATGACATTTGTGAAAGCTTTGGGGATATTTAACACTGTATGCAGTAAACTGATTATCCAAGGTTATTTCTATTACCAAGATCAATTTTAGGAAGGTTTACAAGAAGGATCATTTGGAATCAAGAAGAAAGACAAGGCAGGACAATGGGAGAAAGAAAGAATGTGTGTGACATCAGAGACATTTTTGCCAAATTTTTACTGCAAAAATTCAGTGCTGAAAATTTTGATCATAGATAGAAAACAGAAGATATATCTGCACTTTTATCAGTCAAAGGAAAGCTGTGCTCCACAAGCCCTTCCTTCTTAAATTTCAATGGCTATATACACTACAAAACTTGACAATTTGCATTAGGCTTTGAAAAATTCCTCACTTCAAATATCTAAGTGGTAACAACTTTTCTCCAATCTGTAGAATATTATAAAGGAGAGTGAATAGGATGGTAAATACATTCCTGTTTGAGGTCACTCCATTCTGTTTGGAAATGAAGGGGCCCTGGGGAAGTGTTCCTAGATGTATTAGCATTCTTCCAGCAGAAATACTGAATCCTGCTACAGCATGGCTGGCTGTCTTGATCTTGGTTCCCGCTCCAGCATGTGGTGTAATGAAGCATAATCAAAGTGCAAATCTTCATAGAAAATTACAGAGACTCTGAAAGGGGAACGGAGGCTTCCTTCCTTTAATTTCCTTTCCTGCTATGTTCCTGGTTTTAAGTTAAGAAAAAAAGAATTTGGGCTTTTGATGAAATCTGCAAACACTTTTAGGGTATTTACAATGTATACAGTCAATTACTTAACTGTCCAAGATTATTTCCATTACTGAGACTGACAGGATAGTTCTTGTATGGGTATGAAAATAGCTCCCTTCCAGTAGAAAGAGAAGTCTGCTTCTCCAGGGAACAGGTAAGGACGCTTGACTCATGTTCAGGTTTTGATAATAAATCTTTGAACATTTACAGGACAAGATACGAATCCTTTCAACTTATACTCTTCAAAAGATTATTGAGTTTCAATGAGTTGAATTATGTTCCATTAAAGGAATGCATTTGACTCCTTAACGTTCCAAACTGGAAGGAATCATAGAAAGCATTAATCTAGGCTTCCTTGAATGGTTAGTAGGCCTTCCTGACACCACAGTGACCCCTTACATATATAGTTAAACCGTCAATTACAACAATTCTGATCAAGTTGGGAGGGGACAATACTAACTTTTAAAGCATTCCCTTCATCTCACTGATGAGCAGGGGAGATAATTCTGGCACAGAAATGGGGGGGGGCTTTTATTTTAGCAGAGTTGATTCTCTTTGCCTTCTAGTCATCCTTTGGTTGTTAAATATGAGTGACTCTCATGAACTTTGGGTCTCAGGCAAGTTTGCACTTAGGAAGAAGGCTTTGTATGTTCTCATGGCTCCTTATTGTGCCAGGACCTCCAGCCACTTCAAAAGAACTCCAGATGCATATGTTACCTGTGTGTCTGGCTTTACAGAGATAATGGGGAATCAGACCTGGGTCATTAGGCTTTGCAGGCAAGCACCTTAACTGCTGAGCCATCTCCCCAGTCCTGAAGATATATTTTTTAAATATTACTAATTTCAAAGAAGCATAGCAATTGTTCATCATTTAGAAAATATGAACAAAAACATTTTATTTTGTCGTCTCTTACAACCAATAACTACTATTTTTTGGTTCTTACTGCTTATGAAAGCTTTTACAACTTAATATTGATTATTGAGTGCTTTCAAAATGAAATACAACAAGGCTATTGCCCTTCGGGATTGGTGGAGCTATAAGTGGCTAAATAAATATGATTCATGTAGTATAGAGGACAAAAATAAAATAACAGTGTAAAGTTGTGCCATAAAATACAGTCAAGACCCTAGTTCTTGGATACAACAAATATTTTAATTCTCAGGAATAAGAGATACTTTTATCCCTAGAGCCTTTCCATAGGCTACTGACTCCATTTCATTCTAGGGAAGACATTATATTACTGCTATAAAATTTCAGTTACATATAAACCATGCCACGCTGTAACATAAACAGCAAATGGATTTGCCTTATATTCTCAGTCATTATGCTCAGTCAACATCTGCCTTTCCTTTAAGCTTGCACGGTGTCTACAGTTCACTCTAGCTCTTAGAGACACACAGCCTGTGTATACAGACTGATTCCAAATAACCAGGCTAGTCTGAACTGATATGTTTTTCTTGGGCATAAGAATCCAGAGTATTGGAAGCAACACACACACACACACACACACACACACACACACACACAGTGCCTGCCTTTGATAGTATTGAGGTGTGGTGCTTTCTAATTTTAAGAGTTACTAGTGTAGCATGTTGTATACTGCAATGAGCTATCCTTCTCGGTCAGTCACACATGTGTTTATCTCCCTGGCTATGCTGAACTCTGTGAAGACATTGGCCTTGTCCACTCCTCTTTCCTCCTAGTGAAGGACATGCTGAAATGTGTCAGTAAGTCCTTAAAAGCTCTAGGTCACTGGCCCCTCAGCATCTGTCCTCACCAGACAATACCTGGAAATGTGCTAAATAAAATTGCCAAACCCTTTGCTGAAGGTTCCAGATCAGATTCTTTAGGGTAGTTTTAGGATCCTGAGCTTTAAAAAAGTTCTCTGCAAAATGAGAATAATGATAGTCTCGCTGCCCAAAGTAGTTATATAAACAAATGAGTTATCTGATGCATAGTGCTCAGCTTGCTCCCTGGCACTCAGCAAGCTTTCCATTTGGGACAGTAATTATTGCTATCATTACAGATTGAATCACCTTAACGCAAAAGTCCAAAGTACTCTGGAATCATGCTGACATTCAAAAAGTTGTAGATATTAGAGGATTTCAAATTTCATATTAGGTGTGCTTAACTAGTAATGTGTTCTATGCACATATTTAAAGTGTTTTTATTTATTGATTTGCAAGCAGAAACAGACACACACAGAGAGAGAGAAAGAGTCAGATGGACACCCCCCCCCAGCCACTGCAAATGAACTCCAGACGCATGCACCCCTTTTGTGCATCTGGCTTCACATAGGTACTGGGGAATCAAACTCAAGTTGTTTGTTAGGTTTTGCAGGCAAGCACCTTAACCACTGAGCAATCTTTCCAGCCCTGTGCACATATTTCTGAAAGAACACTGAAGTCTGAAACACTTCTGATCCCAAGCATTTTGTACTAGGGACACTGAACCTATAATAATCAGCCCTCCATAAAGAAGTGTCTTAAGGAATAATCTATTAGTGTTCACAAACACCAGTGTGCATAAACCTCAGAGCAAGCTCATAGACACAGATAATGATTTTGCTGCCCAGACTCTGACTTAGTAAGGCTGGCCCCTAACCTGATACTCCATTCCTAATATGCCCCAATGGGGAAAGCAGAGCATCAGCAGACACTGTGGAAGGCGGTGGTTTCCTCATTCACATTCCAGATCCTCAAGGAAAAGAAATTTGTCACTTGGGCTGGATTACAGCCCAACTCATATAGGTAGAAAAAGACAATTTAGTGGGTCATTTGATAACATGCTAAGGGACTCTGGGAACTCTGTTTTCCTATTTTGTCTGGGTCAGGGACCACACTGTCTATGTAGGGCGAGGAAACAGCTGC
This sequence comes from Zapus hudsonius, assembly GCA_004024765.1. Classification (NCBI taxonomy): domain Eukaryota; kingdom Metazoa; phylum Chordata; class Mammalia; order Rodentia; family Dipodidae; genus Zapus; species Zapus hudsonius. The sequence goes on along the minus strand of PVHP010014072.1, from coordinate 27,231 downwards.
TGGCACCGAAGGCTTCCCTGGGTTAGCTCCAGGACACTGCTCCAGCAGACTTGGCCAGCTTCATGTCCTGATCCCCTGCCCCCTGCAAAGGAAGCTTTGTCTAGTGCTTAGGCCAACTCAGGCCAGCTCCAAGAGCTGTTGAAAATATGGCCTGGAACCTTTATGCCTTTGTAGCTAAAGTTCAAGGGAATCACAGGCTGCTGAGGTCCCTAACAAGCCCAAGAAGATTCCACGTCTGGGTAAGAGCACTTAAGAATCCTAACACCACATATATGTGTCATGGAACCAGCTGCAACTCATTTGTGCATCTGACCTCTAAGTCCCCCCCCCCAGCCCCCAGAGTGTTTGAGATTTAAAGTGCAAGCCTCCAAAAGTGAACCCACAGTATAGGTTTAGCATTCCTTCTGGTGCCTGCAGTTGGGATTATACATTTAAATGTAATCCGTACTTGAATCTCCTGAAACCTGATCAAGCCAGAATCCATTCATTAGCAAACACATTTCCTAGTTAAGAGACATTTATATAAAGACAGCTTGCCATTTCTAAAGAAAATCAGGCCTCGCTATTATAATAAGGTAGAATTGAACTTCTAAAAATGCTTCCCTTCAAACTCCTGTCATTTTTCTGCTTGTTCTTTCTAAATCAAACATTCTTTCTTCCCACTCCCCATCCCCTAAGCACTGTATGTGGACAAACCTCTCTGATACTTTAGAAGCCTAGATTAGTAAAAGGAAGTCCTAGGTCACTTCCTTTTGTAGCTCTGACCCCTTTCTGTGTTATCCTGGAGGGAGGATGTCTCCTAGTGGAAGCCCTCACCACATCTCCAGATTCATTTTAGAGAGGTGCCCCTTGGGCTTCCCGTGGCATGACACACACCCAGGAGGATGATGGGACAAAGCCTACATAAATGCAAGCAGTTGTACAGGAAATTCTAGGGTCTCAAGTACCCTCATCAGGGGTGGGGTTATGGACTGCAGACCTAAAATCTATCTCTTGTGGAAAAGAGTACCCTCAAAGAAGACCTGAGACGTGGCCCTCTTAAACAGGGGGTGGAGGGTAGGAGCCCACCAAGGGTACGGGAAGGGTGACGCTATATGTATAGCTTTTATCCAATGCCTAGGTTCAGATGCTCTTTCTACAAGTCACATCCATATCAATGATAACAAGAATTTAGTACATAGCACCTACTGGATGTATTTAGGCAGAGATTATGCTTGCTACTCAGTGTGACTATGAGGAATGATGGCCACTGTCTGGTAGAATCCTTCGAGAGGCTCAAAGGAGTATTTGTTTCCAGACATTGTACAAGATCATCTGTGCGGTGCTGCTAAATGACAGTGAGAGTGGGGCTTAGTGGCTCCCACCTTGAATCCCAGCACTCAAGAGGCAGAGGTAGAAAGATCACTGTGAGTTCAAGGCCAGCCTGGGTTAGAGAGAGACCCTATCTCATAATATCAGAAACCTTCAACTCCCCATAAAAGAAGTTAGCTCATAAGTCTGGCCCCAAAGATGCAAGTAGATCTGAAGGTTCCTGAAGCCCTGGCGGGTATGTGTTTCCAGACTTCTCCTCTGCCAATGGGTGCTCACTTCCATCTAGGGATGATCCCTGGATTCACTGCCTAGCTCAGCAAGGCTTCTGCAACATCTGGGGCTCTCAGGCCAGTTGGGGTGCTCCTTTGACAGCTCTGCCTCTCAGTCATCAACATCAGTCCCTGGTCCTCAGCTTCCCCACCACCCTGAGGTCTCACTTCGCCTCTTAGCCTCTCCCTCCCTTCAGATACAGAGTTCTTGATTGACTGATTGATTGATTTGGTGTGAGTGTGCATGTGTACATATGTGCATACATGTCTATGTGTGAGTTTCAGCTCATGAATGCCACAGCACATGTGTGCAGATAAGAGGAAAACTTTTGGTTGGTTCTCCCCCTCCGTTTCTTTTGAGGGAGGATCTCATTACTGTTTAGCATTCCTTTTGTGAGCTTTGGAGAAATTCTCTTTCCAAATCTGCCACAGCTTCTAGCTTTGAGTTGGGGTCTGAAGGTCCGAACTCAGTACTCACAGTTGCACAGCAAATATTTTATCCACTGAGCCGTCTCCCCAACACCATAATGAGCTCTCCTTACTGCTTTCCCCCACTTTCCAGGAGCAATAAGGTCTCCAAAAAACATAGTTTTGGAGTTGCTTTTATAGCTTTTCACTATGGGAGTCTTTAGGATTATCAAATTCAAGCACAATACCTCTAACTCCTGAAAGAGAGAGAACATCTGAAAATAAACCAAACACGGAAGCATGCAGAGTTACAGAAATGGAGACTTGGGACACATAAAAACATCACATCAATTTGCTCTGAAGTATTTAAGTGTCATTTATTTGTGAAGTGGACCTTGAACCACCTACCTTTCAAAAGGGAACATTTGTTTAAAAGAGGAGGTCACACTTTGGGGAAAAGAATTTGCATGTCTGTGTGCTATCACTTTATCTGTAGATTTCAAAATGTTCCTGTCACTGAAATTAGACTGACAATACTAGCGACTCCTCTCACCAGAAACCGTTTGAAACATGGCATCTCATATCCACTGTCAAGTGTTAACTACATGCAGCAGATAGGCTGGTTCAAGAAAACGGAACGGAACGAGATGGAAGAGCAATTGTCTCTTGACAGGAAGCCGTGGATGATGTCATTTCCTTGGCAATCCAGGCAACTGGTGGAGGCATTAAACTCTGGCCAATCACAGCAAAGAAGAACAAAACAGTCAAAAAATTGATTATCCAGAGATTAGATGACATTTTCAGTCTTATTTAGAAGTATCTGTAAGGCATGAGGGACTCATACAAGTTCCAGTGATCCTCTGAAGGACCCGTTGCCCTCTTGAACTGCAAAGTGTTGGCGGAAGGTCGAGAGGAGGAAGAAGCTTCATGCCAAAGGCTAGATTTTGGCTTCTGCTTCTCCTTTTCCCACACTAGACATCTCTCAGTTTCCAACCTGTGCTCTGTTTCTAGTGCAAGGCAGGAACCCACCTGTTTTAAGGCTCACACCTCAGCCCCATCCCAGGCACACCTCATGATTTAACCTAGAAGCCAGCAGCAGCCTTTGGAAATTCTTCCCTCTGAAAATTCCTGCTCATCCTTGAGGCTGGCAAGCACTGAAAGTCATCCTAACAATGTTGTCCAAAGCTAGAGGAGCCAGGAATATGTGCTACACTGTAGAGTCAGGGGACCTGGGGACATCCCTGTACCGGAATAAGGCTGTCTTCTTGGATGAGCCACAATTTCATAAGAGTCAAAAACCAAAGAGAATTTCATGTCACAATGAGAACTGAACAATTTCATATTTCATTTGAGTGAAACAGACACTTGAGTCTCCAAGTTCATCTTGTATTTGAAGTTCAGCTGGTGGATGCACTAGGCCTGCGTGTATCTTGCCATCTGCTTACCTTCTTTTCCTCAACATCCATCTGCCTGCAAATCAAGGCTCCTGCTTGCCCGTGATGTCTTCATTGAGTGCCCTGCCAGCAATATTATCTTCTGCTAGGTTCTCCACATGCCTCTACCACGTTCCTGTATTAATTTTTCCACAAGTCAACAAAACATCAAAATTACTTGAAATCAAGGCTGGAGAGATAGCCCAGTGGTTGGCTAATGATTCCAGTTCAATTCCCCAGTACCCACGCAAAGCCAGATGCACAAAGTGGTGCATACATCTGGAGTTTGTTTGCAGTGGCTGGAGGCCCTGGCATGCCCATTCTCTCTGTCTCTCTTTGCTTACAAATAATAATAATAATAATAATGATAAATAATAATAATAATAATAAAAACCACTTGAATCCTTGCAGCTTTCTCACCTAATAGGCTCATTTTTTTATTGACCTTCCCACTGGATGGTCAGCCTCTTGAAGTAAGGATGTCTCTCTTCTTTAATTTCCCACTGCTACACAGAATACATCCTGAAAGTTGACATTTCTTAACACCTTGGGTGTAGAGTTATGTTTAACAAGATAGTTTGCAAAACTAAAAAGCAATCAACGGGGATCTCTTGCCCACTCTTATTTTACATAATTTGTCCCCAAAGGAAAGCGCTCATGCATGATAAAACGCTACATTATTTCATATTGATAATAAATGTTCATTTCCGCCCTCCAATGGGACCAGACACTTTTGAGTGTGAAGATCACTTTGGGGTCGCTGCAAGCCCAGGCACAAAGCAGGGGGGTCCAGTGCTAAACAGATTGATTATTCTATAAGGACACCCAAAGGTTGGAGGAGAGCTAATGACACCCAAATCACCAAACTCTGCCTGGGACACTTTTCCAGTGACAGAAGCGGTTCTGGGAGTTCTCAGGGTTCTTCCCTAGAACACTATCAAGAAGGACTCAATTCAGACTCCTTCAAGGGGGCGGTGCCTCTCCTCCAATGCCAGCCAAAGGTCATCCAAGCTGCAACACCAACAAAGCCTGTGCACGGATTGAATTTGTCTCTTCCAAGAACGGTCAGCAGACATCCTTCTGCGGGCAACCTCGTGTTCCCCAAAACTTGGTTGGGGGGGTGGGGGAATGACTCCGCACTACCCTGCAATGTGACACCTGGCTAAGGTTAAGGCAAGGCGCGCTCACCCTCAAATAAAAAGGTCTCTGTCTGCAAATCCCCTTTGCTGGCCTGGTGATCCCGCCCCCATTCCCGCGTGGCCGACCCGTACAGCTGTTTTTAATCCCTACTTTTCTCACTCGGCGTCCCTGGCTAGAGCTGACCAGACGCGGAGCCACTAAGCGCTTCCTCCTCCCCCTGCCAGGGTCGGTCCTCCCTCCGCCGTCTCCTCTTTCTGCCTCCGCCTGCGTCCCCGGGGGGCAGAGTGTGGGAAGAACGAATTTCCGCCGGCCTCGTCCGCTCCTCTCCGACCTGGGTCCCTTCCGGACGCAGCCCGCGCCACCCCAGGCTTCCCACCCCGGCTGCGCTCGCTCCGAGGCGCCTTCCGCGGGGCCCCGGGCCTCGGCTGCACCCAAGCCGCACCCCTGGAGCTCCTGGAAGGGATCCCGGTCTGCAGTGGGGGAATCCGCACCAGGGAATCCAGCTCTCCGGACTGACTCGGCTGCAAACAAAAACCACCAGGTCTCACTGGCTCCTCCCGCCCCGACGCGCCCCCGGGAAACAGTTTTGCGCAGAAATGCAACAAGTAGCACCCGGGGCTCGTCCAGCGCTCGCTGCCTCCTGACTTGGCTGCGCGCGAAGCCAGGCACCGGACAAAGGGCGGAGGAGGGGCTGGACCGTGCAGCGAAGTCCCAAAGAGGCCATTTAGCGACTGTGGCCAGGCCGAGGGGCATGCAGAGGAGGCACGGAGCGGGCTGGCCTAGAGGACAGTCCAGTCGGGCCGCAGCAGCGCGCTGGACGGGCGGCGATGGGGGCGGCGGGCGCCGTGCGCTTCTTGCTCGTGGTGTGCGGCTGCCTCGCGCTCCCCCCGCGGGCCCAGCTCGTGTGCCCCGAGCGCTGCGACTGTCAGCACCCCCAGCACCTCTTGTGCACCAACAGGGGGCTCCGCGCCGTGCCCAAAACCAGCTCCCTGCCTAGTCCCCAGGACGTATTGACCTACAGCCTAGGTGGCAACTTCATCACTAACATCACCGCCTTCGACTTCCACCGCCTGGGGCAGCTCAGACGGCTGGACCTGCAGTACAACCAGATCCGCTCTCTGCACCCCAAGACCTTTGAGAAGCTGTCCCGGCTGGAGGAACTCTACCTGGGCAACAACCTCTTGCAGGGGCTAGCTCCGGGCACGCTGGCCCCGCTGCGCAAACTGCGCATCCTCTATGCCAACGGGAACGAGATTGGCCGCCTGAGCCGCGGCTCCTTCGACGGCCTGGAGAGTCTGGTCAAGCTCCGGCTGGACGGGAACGCCCTGGGGGCGCTGCCAGATGCAGTCTTTGCCCCTTTGGGTAACCTGCTCTACCTCCATCTGGAGTCTAATCGGATCCGCTTTTTGGGCAAGAACGCCTTCGCCCAGCTGGGCAAGCTGCGTTTCCTTAACCTCTCTGCCAACGAGCTGCAGCCGTCCTTGCGCCACGCGGCCACGTTCGCGCCCCTGCGCGCCCTGTCCACCCTCATCCTGTCCTCCAACAGCCTGCAGCACCTCGGCCCGCGTGTCTTCCAGCACCTGCCGCGCCTCGGCCTGCTCTCGCTCGGGGGCAACCAGCTCATGCAGCTCGCGCCAGAGGCTTTTTGGGGGTTGGAGGCCCTGCGCGAGCTGCATCTGGAAGGCAACCGGCTCAGCCAGCTTCCCCTGAGCCTTCTGGAACCTCTGCGCGGCCTGGAGGCGCTGGATCTGAGCAGCAACAAGCTGTCGGCCCTGCACCCCTCCACCTTCAGCCACCAGGGCCGGCTGCGAGAGCTCAGCCTCCGCGACAACGCGCTCCGCGCCCTCGCTGGGGACATCTTCGCCGCCAGCCCGGCCCTCTACAGGCTGGATTTAGACGGCAATGGTTGGACCTGCGACTGTCGGCTGCGGGGCTTGAAGAGCTGGATGGGACACTGGCATTCGCAAGGCCGCTTGCTCACGGTCTTCGTGCAGTGTCGCCATCCCCCGGCCCTGCGGGGCAAGTACCTGGATTACTTGGATGACCAGCTGTTGCACAACGGGTCTTGCACGGATCCCTCGCCTTCCCCCACCGCAGACCACAGACCGTGGCCCTTACCCACCGCGGCGAGGGAGGGGATGCCGCCCCCTGCCGAGGAGCTGTCCCCGCAGCCGCAGCCGCAGCCGCAGCCCCAGCAGCGGGGGACACTTCTGGCTGGAGTGGCCTGGGATGAGGCCGCCGGGGAACTCATGGGCAACCGCAGTGCGCTGAGATTGAGCCGGCGGGGCCCTGGTCTCCAGCATCAAGGCCCGTTCCCACAGCCCCTGGACCTGCACGAGAAGCCAGCGAGGGGGCGTCCGACCCGTGCCGATCCGGCCCAGGGGGAGCCCACCCCGACGGCCGAGCCCGCCCCCGAGCTACCATCGTCGGCCAGAGCTTCCCGGCCGCGCGCGGCACCGCAGCGGCCAGCCGAGGAGCCGTCCGACGGCGGGTCCGGCGGGGCGCCGCTGGTGTCCGACCCCTGTGACTTCAACAAGTTCTTCCTGTGCAACCTGACGGTGGAGGCGGTGGGCGCCGACAGCGCGTCGGTGCGCTGGGCGGTCCGCCGGCACCGCAGCCCCCGGCCGCAGGGCCCCGCGCGCTTCCGCCTGCTCTTCGATCGCTTTGGCCAGCAGCCCAAGTTCCACCGTTTCGTCTACCTGCCCGAGCGCAGCGACTCGGCCACGCTGCGCGAGCTGCGCGGCGACACGCCCTACCTGGTGTGCGTGGAGGGCGTGCTCGGGGGCCGGGTCTGTCCCGTGGCCCCCCGGGACCACTGCGCGGGGTTGGTCACCCTGCCCGAGGTCGGGGGCCGCGGCGGCGGCGTCGATCACCAGCTGCTGACCTTGGTCCTCCTGGCGGTCAACGCGCTGCTGGTGCTCCTGGCCCTGGTGGCCTGGGGGTCGCGCTGGCTGCGGAGGAAACTGCGCGCCAGGAGGAAAGGCGGGGCGCCCGTCCACGTGCGCCACATGTATTCCACCCGGCGGCCGCTGCGCTCCATGGGCACCGGCGTGTCCGCAGACTTCTCGGGGTTCCAGTCGCACAGACCTCGCACGACCGTGTGCGCGCTCAGCGAGGCGGACCTCATGGAGTTCCCCTGTGACCGCTTCATGGACAGCGGCGGCGGGGGCGCGGGGGGTAGCCTGAGGAGGGAGGACCATCTCCTGCAAAGATTTGCAGACTAGGACGGGGCATCCAGGTGTGTGGAGACATCTCATTGGCCTTGAAGAGCCGCTCTCCGTGGGCCCCCAGCCTGTCTTATCAGAACTGTAACTCCCCCTCCCCTCCTTTGTGCATTTGCCAGAAAGGCCAAGAGGGACCCAGAACTGATCTGGGTACCACCCTCCATCTCCCAGTACTCACAAAGCAAATGGATGGTACTTAGTGGTCAGAGCCCAGAATAGGGACAAATGGATGTGGGGGAGTAGAGGAAGGAGGACTTGGCTCCTGTGGCATTGCGACCCAGTAGCCTGGCCTCCTTTGGGCTAGAAAAGGGCCCTCTCTGTTTCCAACGTGGCCAGGAAGATTGGTGCAAGCTTTTGTTCGCTGGCCGAGGAGTTCTGTTTGGGGGGGGGGGCTTATCAGCATTCCAAAGGAGGCTTGGCAACTGATCCTACTGATGTGGTGATCTCTGCCAAGATGAGTAAGGTAAACAGGTGGCAACTCTCACCAAGGAACTCTCTTCTGCTGGTGAGAAAACCTTAAAGCTTAAATAATAACAAGCACCCTCCCCCTGGTTTTTGTTCAGCAGCGTGAAGAGCTCCAACATTTAACAAACTGACCAATAAACTCCAAGACACTTTTAATTGGGCCAGGCCTCTCCAACCATTTCCCTCTTCACATTCCCAGGACATGAGTTTGAGGGTAACAGGATACACATATTCTCAGGAGAAGGCTGCAGGCAAGACTTCTCTACTTGGGTTGCTCCCATGGTTGTAATTTTCTTTTTTAAAAACCTATATATGGAAAAGGAAGTTTTGATGCCTAATTCCCCCAGGGAACTCCAGGCTTCCAGTGCACTTACCAAGCATCACAGTGTGTCGAGCTGGGTGTACATGCGCTGTACTCCTCATTGAACTTTCATCAGTCACACACTTGACTGCCTACTTCTCCCAAGTCGAATGGTTAGACAATAAAAGTCATTTCCTAATAGGGAAGCAAACGAAGGGGGTGTTGCTCAGTGGTGGAGCGCTTGCTAGCATGCTGGAGGCTCAGTGTTGATCTCCAGCACCACAAAAATAGCAAAGGATGATTGTCAGTTGATAGTGTAATCTGACCACATTAATGTCTTTCTCTATATGAAATAGTAGACGGGAAGAAACTGTGGAAAGCAAATGTGAAATATATTAGTGGGTGTCTTTCTACTAAACCCAGAAGATTGTTCTGAGTACTTAACTGTCACTGTGAAATAGTTATGGATTTTGCAAATTAATTCCTTCACTACCCAGTGTCTTACTGTATTAAATCTTATCTTTTTTTTGTAGTTAGAGTATTTCTTTTTTTAATGTAGGATTAGGCTCTTGTGTTTGTTGTTTCTTAGTAATTTGGGATGCTTTTGATCCCTGATATTTATGAAGTCCATGCTTGTCACTAAATGTAGTGGGTTTGCTTTAATAACTTTGTGTGTGGTCTAAGCAAAGTCCCTAGGAGGGTGTACACTGTGGTTAGTCACCATGGTGCTGATTCATTGGCATGGAGTGCTAAGGAGGCTAGTCCAATGGTGCTATTGCTAACAGTGACTCCTCTGTTTAGAGCTGGAGCCCCTGAGGGTCCCAATGACTCAGGGAATCCATTACAGCCCAGGGGTCCTTCAACCCAGTTCGCCCCTTTTATGTTTGGCCTACATGTTGCTGTTCTTACCCTGGTCCAAGCAGCTGAGCAGAGACTCAGGGATCTAAATTAGCTGATCTTTGTTTATGTCCAGATGAGTAAATGTCCAGACTGCTTCGATTGCAGCTGCTTTTCTGGCAGCCTTATCTGCAGGGCCCAAACTTAATAAACCACAGGAAGTAGACTGTCATTCTTTGCTGCTGGGTCTCGTTTCAGATTGAGAGCATATGGGTACATGGAAGAAGTGGACTGTTCGCTCTGATTTTTAGCCTGCAGGCTGTCTGGCACCGTTCATATTCATGTTTTTTTGGTTTTTTTTTCCCATGCATATCACAATTGCAGCTCTTACCTGTTTCTTTTACACAGAAGTACAATATTGAGTCCCATTTCAAACCTGGAGAAGCCCTCTAAATGCCTCTTTTCAACTGCAGAACAGCACCAAAAATGTTTAATGCCTGGACATAAAGCAATCTCACCGAAGGTGTCTCAGTGGGAAATGAATAAATGTTATACATTGTTATGTTCAATTTTGTCAATAAACCCACTTACTAATTAGAGATGTTTTATTGGAGTTGGAGTTTCCAAATATTTTATATGCAAAATAAGCATTTTTCTATATTTTCATCCATGAAACTGAAAGCTGAGCGTGAAGTCTTTCTGTCTTCTTTTGGTGTTTTTATAAAATGATTTTCATTTTCATGGGAGATTATGGACTTTATCTGAAAGAAATGTTTGTGTGACTTACACCTAAAGACACAAGGAGACCGCCCTAAGTATTCTCTGTTTGAAGAAATGCGAATTAAAAGTAAAGCCCTTTGACTCTCATTGAACCAGAGGTCAGTTTTGCCATTACAAACCTTATGAAAAAATAACAAGCTTTGTATGAGTGTTCAGTCCGAGAGCTGCATATGGTCTGGAATGAGGTGTGACCCAGTGGGGTGACTGCTTCTGCAGGCTGCCAGGAAGTCACTAGCATGTAACCAGATGAGCGCCACTAACTTGCAACACACTTGATTTTTACCAAAGGACAGCAATATGGGACAGCTAGTGATTCCTTGGTGTTTATATTTAATCACTGTCCCCCTCTCTTCCAAAACTTAAAGATGAATAACAATAAATCACTCAAGTCCTGGGAATTTATTCAAAATTCCAGATCATGATGCAGAACCAATATTTTCAGCATCCTTAGAGGCTGTAAAGCATCATGAAACTCCACAGGAGGGTACGGAGGTGACAAAAATCACTCAGTCATCAGGTTACAATTGTCCTTTTGACCTAATCTCTTAGGGCTTTCATTTCTGCAGCAGTTAAATGGGCATCCTGCATGCTGGCTGCATAGCTGTATTATGAGGCATAAATCCATGGCATTCAACAGCATGCATGCTCACTAGTTATTAAATGCATCTTTCATAATTTTCTTCGGCACAAGACAACTTGTATGATGCATTTGAGATGTTTTGTGGATAAGGCATTTCTGCTGAAGTACTAGCCAATCAAAAGAACCCTCCCCCCTGGTTACTTGATAAAGTCTATAATTTGGTGTAGAATTATACCCTTGAATTATTTTCAAATGATTAATAAATGTAAATTCAGACCTTGATGAACCAGGTGTGGCGGCGTATGCCTTCAATCCCAGCCCTTGGGAGACAGGAGGATTGCTGCAAGTTCAAGGCCAGCCTGGGACTATACAGTGAGTTCCGGGTCAGCCTGGGCTAGAATGAGACACTACCTCAAAAAAAAAAAAAAAAGAAGTGTAAATTTAACAAACTTTTATGAAATTCTTGACATACATTAATTTGTCCTTTAGATTACAACTAAGGATGCAAATGGAGTATGGATTCTGCTATCTTAGGAACAGCCTCTCCAGAACCCTTTTCCTCTCAGTTTATTTGTGTACTTGGTGTGCATCAATGTTTTTGTTCAGAGGGGTTACAGGCCATTTCATCTTTCCCAACCACATGGCACAATTATTTGTTTTGTGTTGCGTAGGAAGACTGAGCTATTTGTAAATCACATTTAACTGCATTTCAAATATTTACAAATGAAGAATTAGGAAAGCAGTCCTCTGGTTGCTTTATTTGGGGACAGAGCAGCTAAGTGTTCCATTACATCTGTTTGAAAGAATTACAGCCACAGGTGGTGTGATTTCTAATTGACAAGGTAACTTGCCTTTGTAGTTTGGCTGTGAAATGGTATCAGATGTAAAAAAAAAAATCAACTCACTCACCAGTCTTTCATATGGCTGCATCCCCTGGCTATGCAAATAGGTCACATTTCTTTGCAGAATGCTTGCTCTGTCCACAATTCACGCAGAGACCGGGCAGTGCTGTTGTGTATTAAGACCAGTTGGGGTCATGTAGCAGCCATTACCCTCTCCAAATTTCAGTTTTTCATGAAGTAATGCTTACCCTAGGGCTGATTTCACATTTACCTCTTGGTACATGCACCCTGAAGCATAAGAAAACATACTTTTACTGCTGGCCATCACTCTTATTCCCATTTCTCCCAGCTGGTATCCTTCTAAGAATTGTTTTTTTGACTTTAGGAGATTAAAATACCTACCAGTGATAACAAACACCCACATTAGCACCTCTCAATAAGTTAACATGTAATATTTCTTTTCCCTCTACAATGTCTCCACTGACAAAAAAATCCCTGGTGTCTATTTCTAAGACCTGTCCTTAAATCTACTGTGACTTAGATGTGTTTCTTTCTAGTCCAGATTTAAACACAGATGACTTGTTATTTGAAGTTAGGATTACAGAGTTCCAAGCCACCCATAACTAGTAGTAGAAAGACACGGTTAGGTTCCTACAAGTCTCTAGTCCTGTGGGTGTGTGGAGGGAGGCCAGAAAACAACTTCAGTGTTCTTTTTCAAGTGCCATCTATCTTTATTGGAACAAATTCTCTTACTCACTTGGAACTCACTAATTTGGCTACACTGGTTGCCCACCAAGCCCCAAGGAGCCTCTTGTCCTTGCTGCTCCAGGACTGGATTAAAAGGCAGGTGCCATCACACCGGTTTTCCCTATGTGGGTTCTGGAGGTAAAACTCAAGGCATTGTATTTGCAAGGCAAGCACTTTACTGACTGAGCCATCTTCCCAGCCCTTTTGTCAACTTTGTCAGCTTATCCATACGTAACTTTATTTTCCATGTTTCAGCTGAAAGAAATCTTATTTAATATAGTGATTCATGCACATTAAACTATCAGCAAATAGCATTCTACGTCATGCCTGAAAAAGGAAGATCAAAGACATGTTCTCTCCATTACACACACACAGTAGGATTGGCTCAATCGACCACCTAATTGCTTTTGTATAACAAAAAGTTGCTTTTGTTTTGGCTTATTTTATTGTTTTGAAACAGTCTAGCTATTTAGCCCAAGCTGTCCACTAACTCTTGTTCTTCCTGCTTCAGCTCCAAGTGCTGGGATTACTGGTGCACACCACCATGCTGAGCCCCTAAAATTTCTTCTCTCCTCACTGCCAGCTTTTTGTTTATGTTTGGTCTATGGCTGCTTTTGCTTTGAAAAGGGAGAGTGGAAAAAGCCTTCTAGTCTCTGTTTTAGTCAATTTGAGAGTCAATTTCAATCCAGTGTGAAGGCAAAATCTTGTAAGCCCAGCACTAAAGAGGCTGAGACAGGAGGATCAACTCAACTTCAAGGCCAGCTTGGTCAACCTAATGAGTTTCAGGCCAGCCATGGCTACATAGTGAGTGAGACCCAATATTTAAACTCCCCCCACACCTACAAAGAAAGATTGCTATAACTGTTGAGGTCTCTCTGGGATTTTTGCATCCATGATAATGCTCTCTAAATAATTTAAGAAAATTCTTAGCTATCATAAGTATATCTTTTTTGCCTTTTGTGGTGGTGTGGATCAGCTGTCCCCCATAGACTCCTGTGTTCTGAATGCTTGCTCCCCAGCTGGTGGCAATTTGGGAGGTAGAGCCTTGCTGGAGGAGGTGTGTTGCTGGGGGTGGATCTTGAGATTTAAGTTCCTACCTTGTCAGTATTAGTTGGATAATTCTACTGCTGTTTTCCGACTGTTTTGGCAGAGGGGACATCCAGCCTCTGCTCATGCCATGCTGTCCCCTGCCCTCATGAAGTTTCCCCTCAAGACTGTAAACCAGAATAACCCTTTCCTCCCATAAGCTGCTTCTGGTCATGGGTTTTATCCAGCAACAGGCAGGTAGCTACAACATCTTTCTTTCTTTCTTTAAATTTTTTTAAAAATTTATTTATTCATTTACTTAGAGAGAGAGAGAGAGAGAGAGAGAGAGAGAGAGAGAGAGGCACACTATGGCCTCTTGCCACTGCAAATGAACTCTAGACACATGCACCAGTTTGTGCATCTAGCTTTATGTGGATCCTGAAGAATTAAACCCCAGCCAGCAGGCTTTGCAAATACGTACCTTTAACTACTGAGCCATTTCCCCAGCCTGCCTTCCTTCCTTCTTTCTCTAGAACCCTAATTACACTTTTAAAAAATTGCATTTTGTTCTGGGTAATTTCATTTGGCCTCAAAGATTGCAACTCTTTCCCCACCTGCTAAAAATTTATTTATCTTCTTCATCTCTAATATTTTTTTCCTCTGGGATTTCACTTTTTTAAAAAGTTCCTGTCTTTCTACTGAAATTCCATCTGGCAATGCATGCTGTGGAGTTTCTCACTAGATCTTCTATCTTCACACTCATTAGAGTAAAGCCCCTTCAAATACTTTCAACATATGGGTTATCTTTGGGGTCTATTTTATTGACTGGTTTATCTCTAAGCAATACATTGCTTTTCCTGTTAGTTTATCTGTTTTCTAAATTGTAGCTGAAAACTAGACCTTTTGTGAAGACACCCAAGCCATGGAAATGGTTCTGTGCTTGGAAATGAATATGCCATTTCTTCTTTCAGGCGCTAACTCAGAGGTCACACCAACTTCTTAAGCTGGGTTTGGATTGTGTTGTTATCAGTACACTACAGACTTCAAATTCCTGTAGTTCTATACAGATGTATTTGTCAAATAGCATGCTTATAACTTTAATTAAGATTATTTTCAGTAGCATGTATTCCCTGTATTAAAGAAGAGATTTACTTGATTTAATAGATTGTGGGTTTTTTTTTTAATTCTGCAGGTTAAAAAGGTACCATGAAGTTAAATCAGTGCAAATACATGCAAATATTTCAGAATGATTTCTTTGACCTCACTCTTTTACCCAACTTTAAGTGAAATATGATCATTTTATTTTTCCAAATAAAATATGAAATTTCTCTTGTAATCAAATAGCTCTATAAATAAATTACATTTAGGTAATTAAAAATCCTTAAGCAAAAGAAATTAGAGAATTCTGTGCATTTAAAGCCCCAGGGATGAAGCTCTTAGTGTGAACTTGAGAATGTCGGCATCGTGACTTTTCATGTATGCATCTTCATTAAGGCTTCGTTTGCCTAGCAAGGAATAGTGTCTTGCAAAAGACAATGGCCTTCTATTGCGCACACTTATATTTAAACAAATGCTACACTTAGAACCAGTGTTGCTTTGGGGAGAGAAGTACAACCAATAAAACTGCAGGGTTAGCCAGGTGTGGTGGCGCTCAGGAGGCTAAGGTAAGATGATCACTGTGAGTTCAAGGCCAGCCTGAAACAACATAGTGAATTCTAGGTCAGCCTGGGCTAGAGAGAGACCCTACCTTCAACTGTCCTCCCCAAACAAACAAACATACAAAACCCCTGCAGGGTTCTGATTTTGTTAAATAACTTGTGTATGTTGTGGCCTGGCAAGGGTTGTGGAAACCTAATACTATAGAAGTATCACCACATCTCAGAAATTAGACAGACGATAGCTTGTTGCAAAGAAAATAAAAATGATTGATTTTAATCCTAGCAGCAACTGACAACATGGTACAGCCTACAAAAGGGGAAACTACTTGTGATTTTTACCTTGGTATTATTTATATTGGAGATTGTTTTACAGCCTTGGAAATTTTGTTTAACAGAATTTTATAAACACATTGTATGTTCAGTACCATTTTTAAAAAATTATATATTTATTTATTTATTTGCAAGCAGAGAGAGAGAGAGAGAGAGAGAGAGAGAGAGAGAGAGAGAGAGAGAGAGAGAGAGAGAGAATGGGTGTGCCAGGGCCTCAGCCCCTGCAAACAAACTCCAGATGCACGCACCATTCTGTGCATCTGGCTTTATGCGGGCATTAGGGACTCAAACTCAGGTCCTTAGGTTTTGCAGGTGATAGCCTTAATCACTGAGCCATCTCTCCAGTCCTGTCCAGTTACAGTTTTGAGTGGTTACTATGTTAGTTGAATCAGTCCACATAATCCCTGCCCTCTGAGTTGGCTGTTGTTAATTTCTGGGATTAGATATGTGGGAAACCCAGACATCAAGCACATGTGGATTTGAGCCAAGGTCCCTGAGTGGGAGACGCTGCAGATGGACTCAAAGCCAGACTGGGAGGCTCAAAGGTTATCTATCCTGATGTTTTGCCACCTCATGTGTACACATGGTAACTGATCAAAGCTCAATGGTTTGTCTTAAGATTTACCATGTAGAGTTATTGTTGCCTCAATACAGCCCTTTGAAAATCTTGCTTTAATCCTATCTTGTTTGACCTTTGCTTTCTGCCCACTTTTGTGAGCTTATGCAATGCCTAGAGAGCAATTCCCAGTGTGACACTATTCAGCCTTAACATTTTATGCACATGTCAGCCTGTCTTTAAGCCATCAGGGCTTCGGCCTGTCGTGACTTGCTGGGCCATTGCTGTACACTGCAGGGCCAGTTCTTTTTCATTGTCCAGCAGTTCCCTGAGGACAAGAATTCTTTGTTGAATTTCTCTTTATGCCTCTACAGGATGTGGCTAGTGCAGAGTTCCCAGACACCAGCTTTCTGATGAATGCTGCAAGGCCTCAATTCCACAGGCCCCTGAGCCTGCTCATGAAGTTATACAGGTGTGTGTGTGTGTGTGTGTGTGTGTGTGTGTGTGTGCGTGTGTGTGTGTGTTGGGAAAGCATTTAATGGGCCAATTCTACCCAAATATACATTTATATAGTCAGAGTTCAAAACCAACACGTGTTAGAAGATGGCATCTTTGACTAGGGTACATATGATCCCACCTTTTCCATTTTAACACAGAAATACAGCCCTTAAAAGTGAGCATTGGCAGGCTAAAGAGATGACTCAGTGTCAGGGGCGAAAGCCTTTGGGGGCCTTTGGAAGCACACCCTGGCTTAATCTCAGGATGGCACCTGACAGCTTGCCACGAGGGGCTTAGCTTAATGAGTTTCAGGAGGTGATCTCGATTGGCCGTTATGCACAGGTTCTTACCATTAGCCCTCTGATTGGCCAGGAAGCTCTATATATACTGCCTCGTTCCCCACAATAAAAAGGGCACACGTTCATCAACCCACAAACGGTGTGTGTGTGTATCTGTATGATTACTGCCCCCGCGGGCGGCGGGCAGTGATAGCTCAGCAGCTAGGGCACTTGTCTGCAAAGCCTGAGGACCCGCATTCAATTCCCTAGAACCCATGTAAAGCCAGATGCACAAAGTGGCATATGCATCTGAAATTTGTTTGCAAAGGCTGGAGGACCTGGCCCACCTTTTCTCTGTGTCTCTCTTCTCTCTATCACTCTTGGCTTGCAATTAAATAACTAAAAATGTTTTTTAAGGTGAGCATTTGCATGAATTGAAGCAGATTTTATTTTGTGCATTATTTGATGATTTCAGACAGCTTCAAATCAATCCAAAATTGTGTCTTATTTATATTGACATTCTTATCACCTGGTTTGTTTTACACAGTAGGTTCTCAATAAGTGCTAGTACAGTTAAAAAAAAAACTTTCCTGTAGCCCATTAAGAAGGGAGGGATTTTTTTTTTTATCATCAAAACTCATTTGATCTACGTAACTCTGCTTTGTTTTCTAGAACACGAAGCATGATATTGGTACACAGACCACTTACAACTTCACTTCCTGCCTTGTCTTACTGTAATCATTTCTTCCTCCACAAACCATGACTGAGACTTGAAAAAAAAAATTCACGGCCTACTGATAATATATGGGTTTCTTTCTGTCCTAGAAAGACAAGTGTTTTTGTGAGATAAGGGACATTTCAATGAACTGTAGACACGAATTGAAGTATAGCCAACTAGTCTCACCAGGTAAGTGATTATCTGTGGTCGCCAGAATGAGCAGCCTCTGTGGCTGATGGAGCTGCTGACCTTGGCATATTTATCATTATTACCCCAGGAGACAGAGCCAATATCTCTGTTCTTGTCAGTGCACATCAAGAAGAGAAAGAAGACACACTGCAGTGGAAAAGAATTTGTTGGTGAGGGGGCCAAAAATAGAGTCAGAGAAAGAGACAGAAAATGAGAGAGAAAAAGAAAGACGTATGTTTGGTTCCTTACTTTTTCTTTCCTCTTTTAACTTTGTAACTTTGCTCTACTTTTACTGCAGACGGAAAACAGCATTAGACTCCCATCCTTATCCAAAAACTCAGATTCACAATAGCAACTCCAGGCTGCAAGTCTTTAGGGGCATAGTTTTTCCTTATAAGGGAGCCAAACAAGGCCTCAAAGCATGGGCAATCTGTGTTATCATCTCCCAGGCTGTGATTGCAGACTGATTAGGGGAGACAGAGGCAGAGGTGAGGGATGTGACCTTGGATAATGGTGTGCTGACCACCCCCCCCCCGCCTGACCCCAGTATGGTGCTCACTGCTTTCTGGCCTGGACTTTAGTAGTCCCAAGCTTTTCTGGGACAAAGGGACAGAGCTGCCTGGAACCCAGAGTGGGGACAGTGTTCAATCCACAGCTCTTCTAGGTCAAGGTAAGGGGACCAGACAGGTTTCACTCTCCATAAAGTGGCCACCATGTGCATTTGAGTGCTAGTCATAACCAAGAACCATGTTGGGGGTCTAAACAATAGACCCATGTTACCTTGCCCTACAGTCTGAAAGTCCAAAAAGATTTCACAAGATTGGTTCCTTCTGACGTTTCAGAGTCTGTCACATGTTTGTACCCTTCCCACCTGGCTTCCTCATGGCTTGCTCCCAATCTTGTGTCCCTTGTCCTGTAGGAACACCACCTGAACTTTGCTTGAACTCCACGTGACACCACATGACATCCTTCCTGTTTGCACGTCTGTGTTTAAATTTCCCTATTACAAGGACACCAGTCACATTGGATTAGGGACTCACCTACTCCAGTATGACCTCATGTCACTAATTATATCTTCAAAAGCCCTGCTTCCACATAGTATCATACAGAAGGGTGGGTTAGAATGTCAACATATGTATATGGAAAAGACTCACCATGTATGGTTGATTCCATTGGGAAGATTTTCTAGATTCGTCACTAACAGGGAAGAGCCGGGAGAGCAGCGGAGGGCTGGGGGAGCAATGTTTTTGTTCCTACAAAGAATTGAGGTGTGGAACAGTGAGGCATATGGGATTGTTGCGGTCAGCTTCTTAGTTGCTGCGCAGGAAGAACCCAAACAAAGCGGCTTGTGGAGGAATGGGTTTATTTGGCTTATGGACTCAAGGGGAGACTCCATCCTGGCAGGGAAAACGATGGCATGAGCAGAGGGCTGGACATCACCTCTGCCACAGCACTGGAAACAGTGCTGAAACAGTGGCAGGAAGGTGTGCCAAATATGGGCAAGGGGGAGCTAGCTTATAACCCCCAAAAGCCCGCCCCAACAACACAGCTCTAGTGAGGTTCTAATTCCTGAATTGCCATCTGCTGAAGATCGATCTATCAGAACACATTCATTTGTTTGTGGGGGACACCTGGATCAAACCATGACAGGGATGCAGCTCTAGGCTTCTCCTGACCCATCAGAATGGTCATTCTTTAGAGGACACTGACAGCATCTAATCTGAAATTTAATGTAATCCAAAGAGGACAGAGTCTCCTCTGGCATGTGGATTTTAGCTGACCAGACAGATTTACTCAAGGTCCTTGCCTCATACTGTCAGTAATGAGGGGGCTGGGGGAGGGAGCACTCAGCTGAAAGGTACTGCTTGTCTCCAGGTTCCCAATATAATGGGGACAGATCTAGAAGGGGCAGCTCCCATTCTCTCAGCCCCTTCGTTTCCAAATAGGGCAGCACTTTGTAAATACTTCTTGTGTTTCCTTTACAAATGCCATGGTAGAGAATTCAGCCACAAATGGGTATCAGGACCTTGTTAGACACTTGATCATACTATCTCAGACGCCAGTCATACATCCACAGGTTGAGCATCTCCAAGAGGAAAATCCCAAATCCTAAACTCTAAGGGCTGATATGCCACCACCTGGCCTCACGTGATAGGCTGAGATAAAAGTGCAGAGGCACAGAAATATTATATAAAATTACTTTCAGGCTCTGTGTATAAGAGCCTATGGAACATCAGCGAATTTTATCAGTGGATTCTTCCTATATCTACCCCCCCCTGCAAGGGGGTCTCATTATTAATATGCAAATGTTCCAGAATCTGAATAAAACATGAAAACCCAAAATACTTCTGGTCCAAGGCTTTTCAGAACAACTTGTGTCCCCATTTTCCAGGTCAAAATAAGCAAGGGTGGAGTTTCAGTGACTTTCCATGGGCTCACAGGAGGCAAGCAGCAGTCAAATCCAAGGCAGTGTATATTTGGATGTCCATTTTTGGATGTCCATTTTAAAAAATATTTTATTTATTCATTTTCAAGCAGAGAGAGAGAGAGAGAGAGAGAGAGAGAGAGAGAGAGAGAGAGAGAGCACACCAGGGCCACCACCTTGTGCTTGTGGGTCTGGCATATGTGGGTACTGGGGAATTGAACCAGGGGCCTTAGGCACTAGAGGCAAGTGCCTTAAGCTCTGAGCTATCTCTCCAGCCCTGGATGTCCATTTTTAAAAATCTTAACTATCACATTGAGATGATAGGACATTTGATACTCTGAGATAAGAGAGGATATCAGATTTAGATGGTCTCATTGCTTCCATTTCATCCTAAAATGCATCTAAAATAATGATTCTTATTTTCCTGTTTGGGGTGTAAGAAGGCAGGCTGTTCATCTGAAGTTATTTTTTATTTCTAGATGGAATTTGCCAGTCCTCCATCAAGTAAGCAGACCCTTGTCTCCCAGAGGGTCATCTATTTTGCCTGCAGTGGGATCCTCATCTGAGGGCAGTCCCTTCAGAACCTCATGGTTTTCTTTTCTCTTTGTCACGTATCCCTGGGCTTCTGCTTCAGAAGCCATCAGAGCTGGCCACATGGGAGAGGTTCTGCTGACATGTGGTAGACAGTCTCACTGGCCAGAGAAATGCTTTGCCTTTTCTGCAATGAGACAGGCTCCACTCTGGGTACTACTCCTTTGAGTACCATGGGCCAGGGAACAGGCATTAACTGATCCAGTCCAGGAAAACAGGCTTGTTGATGGATATAGTAATGATGCCAGTAAAATTCAATTACTGTATCCCAGAGGACCACAGCAAATGATAATAAATTAGCAAACATGAGCTTTGGAGTATCTTTACTGCAGTTATAATGGGGATATTGAAAAACAAACAAACAAAAAAATTCTAGCATTCATTTAATTATAGATGCTAGTTTTTCACAACAAAAAAATTACTTCATCAACCAACCTTTTGTTCTTATCATAAAAGAATATGCCTGAGACATAGCCAAGAACATTTTATCTTAATTAATTGGTATTGTTGTGGACCCTAGAGCATACCTGGCCTCTGGGTAATAGTACCCAGGGAGGAAGTAGCCACCTGTAAGGGCCTCCCAAGGCCATGGCCCTAATCTACCCCTGCTCACAAATGCTTGCCACCCCTGGCCTTGGGTTTTGGATTGTCATCAGTGTGGAGGTCTGAATGGTCCAGCAGCACTTAACCACTACACCCATGAGGAATGTCAAGGAGTGCATTGTCTCATTAACTGGAACCAGCTTTCCTGCCATCAGATTCCTTCTTCATTCCTAACCCTTCCTTCCTGGCCTGCTTTCTTTGTGCAGCAGTTTGTGGCCTCTGAGGGATAAGTGGTGCAATAGGAAGCCAGTCTTTGGAAAAAGATGTCCACTGGCCTCCATGCCCAAATAGGACTTGTAGCCTTCACTGGCATTTCCTCTGCATCCTGATTTCCAGTACACAGAGTGGGCAAGAGATGAAACAACACCAAGGCAGCCTGGATCTAATGCAGACCATGGTCCACGCAGAGACAATTTTATAATCTCCTGTCACTTTCTTTTCTTTTTTTTTTTTTAATCAGGATTCCACCATGCAACTGTGTGAATTAAAACTGATGAACAGAGAGATATGCAAGAAGACCACCAAGATACTCCAACAACTTTCTGAATTAGCCATAGGGCATTCTCCACCCATGGTGTGGCATCTCCTGGGATATCTACTGAGACCCGTCCATTTCCTCAAGGAGTAGTGGCACAAAGGAACATAGCCCTGGACCCATGCTGACCTCATAACCTCAAGGCTGTCCCCTTCTGGCCTAAGGTAGGCATAGTAGAATTTCTGCTAGGAGTTGGACAATGTGGTAGTTTGACTGAATGTCCCCCAATAGATTCAAAAGTGTAAAAGTTTTTCTCCAGCTGCCTGGCTGGAGGAGGTGTCACCTAGGCTGGATTTTAGGCTCTAGCCCTAAGGTGATTCTGGGGTGGATGTGAAATTTCAGCTATACATATGCAAAGATCAGTCTGAGCTGAAGTCTGGCAGTCCTGCTGTTGTTTGCTAGTTAGAGTGTGCTTACTTGTTTTGGAGGTGCTGGTGGTGAGTTTCTCTCTCTCTCTCTCTTTCTCTCTCTCTGGATCTGTGAAAGGGTGCCAGCCTCTTTTACCATTCTGAAAACTTCCCCCTGGGTCTGTTAGTTTAATAAATACTTTCCTCCCCAAATTGTGCCTGGTGTGGAGATTCATCCCAGTGGTGTGTGGCTGACTATGACAGGCAACCAACCAGTTGTTTGCCTGTCCTGGAGCTCAGCAGTGATGGAGCTCAGCAGGGGTAGAGATCAGCAGTGGAGCTCAGCAGGGGTGGAGCTCAACAGGGGTGGAGCTCAGCAATGGAGCTCAGTAGTGGAGCTCAGTGGTGGTGATCAGTAAGGGTGGAGCTCAGAAGCCCAAAGTTTTGGGGACACTGTTCAAAGCCACAGGACCAAGCATGGCAAGGTGATGTCTAGAAGCAGGCATGGAGACTGTCCAGGGCCAGATGACACAGCAGACACTGCTTCATTCTGTGCAACCACTTCCTGCCTGGAGACCCTTGGGCTGTACTGCGTATCCACAGGCTTTCCCAATCAACTCTTCGTGTTGGCTTTGATTGGTTTCATGGCTGGTTTTCTTCTCTTTTTTCTTAACTGGAAAAAGAGCCCTAAGACATCATGGTTCTTTGGATGTGGGTGTGTTTGCCTTCATGAATAGCTCTAGTAGGATCCTTTGCCCATAGTTGGCCCTATGAGGTCTGTGTTGAATGGATGGAGGGTTCAGGAGATCTGGCAGTGAGGGTGGCGGGACTATGGAAGGATTCACCTGTTCTCAAGGATGACTGATCCATCACTTCCCCCTGGCCATGACCCAGCTTTTGCATATGACCTTTCCCTAAGCCCCTAGCCCTATGCCTTCAGCTGAGGCCTCAGTCCTTCACTACCTCACTCCTGATTCACATCAGCCCATGCATTTTCCACACACTTTGCAGAGACTTGGAAAACTGTTCTAAGATACTTCCAGATGATGACAGTTACATTGAACATTTCCTCAGGGCAAGGGAGATAGCCATCTGTAGTAGGCTAATTTAGGAGTTGCCAAGCTTTGGGGTGTGTCTTTTCATTACCATAAGATTGGAAGCCGCAGATGTAAGGGACAAAAGCAGCCTTTGGATTTTACTGTCCTTTTATTCCCATGAAACTCAATGCTGAGCGGTATTCATATTTTGCCCACACTGCTTCCTGCCCTTTGTCTAGGAGGGATGTCACTCGGTGTCCCAGCTGTTGGGGGGGGGGTGCCCTGCCTGGCCAGCTGGGAAGGAGGGGCACATGTCATGGCTGAGATCAGGGCATTGCACAAGCAACTGGTGACTGTCCCTCATGGAAGAAGCTCATGGAAATATCCAGTCTGACCCCATCCTCATTGGGCACAAAACATGGTAAAAGGTCTCTCTAAAAAAAGGGAGTGGTCCGGGGAGGCGAATGAAAGCTAAGAGCTTGCTGCACATGAACAAGGACCTGAGAGGGCCTGAAACCCCTCTGAGTTTGATTCCCTAGCAGTCATGTGACTAGCTGGATATGACCCAGTCCTGGGGTAGGAGGCAGAGATGGAGAATTGCTGGAGCTTGCTGACTAAAAGATAAACACATGGGGAAAATGGAAGCTTTGGGTTGAGTAAGAGATGATCTCAAGGAAAGGGTGGCTGAGCAAAAACAGGACATCCAATGTCCTCCTCTGACCTCCTGCACACAGGACAGGTGCATCTGCACACACATGCAACACATACCACACCACACACAGTGTACACACACATTTTATTATATATAATATATATATAGATATAGATATAGATAGATATATGCTAGCTATCTTCTGGCAATAATGGCATGGGGTTTGGTATAATTTGTGGTCACAGTTTAACATTAGAAAAAAGTCAGAATGTTGAATGTTTTGGGTCAACAATAATGCAAACCTAGATGCACAACTTCTGTGTAGGTAGGTATTTGGCAGATACCTCATTTAAGCATTTCAGTGGTCCCACAGTCTGACTACCTTATTACCACTTTTCTGAAACATCAAGTGATAACCTCCAAAATGTCATGTAGTTGGGACCAGAGCTAGCATATAAAATCAATTTTAATTGACTCTTAAAGTGTACTAATTTCACTACACTCTGATACACAACTGTGCCTGATGAAAATGAGATGAATGCTTATTAAAAATTTATTCCTAGCTGGGCTTGGTGACACATACCTTTAATACCAGCACTTTTGAGGCAGAGGTAGGAGTTTGAAACCACCCTGAGACTACATCATGAACTCCAGGTCAGCCTGAGCTAAAACAGTGAGACCTTACCTTTAAAAGCCAAAAATAAATAATTAAATTAATCCCAGGTCCCAGTGCAGATCTAATGAGTCAAAATATTATACACATAGTTACAGGACCTCACGCAAGGTGAATCTTACCAGGTAAGATAGATAAATGCTGCTTTAATATCTTTAATACTTTTTTAAAAACCAGTATTTCTTAGTAAGGTATATACTAAGAAAACCTTTTTAAATGAACATTTTTTTTTTGGAATCTCTTTAGATTTACACATAAGTTTCAGTAATAATATAGGGAGTTCCCATCTACTTGTACCCAAATCTTCCCTAATGTTAGCATCTTATAAAACCATGTAAGTTTGTCAAAATTAAGATGACACTAACACTTTACTATGAACTAAACTCCAGACTTTATCAGACTGCATTGGTATTTACCCTCCATTTCCTTCTACTGTTCCAGGATCCAATCCAAACAAACCCAGTGCATTTGCTTGAGAGCCTTTTGGTCCCAGGCATGTTCCATACTGAAACTCAACACTATACCAATGACATAGCAGTGACACTCTTACATGTGTAGAAAATAGTAAGAAAATAATGTTTGTAGCAACAGCACTCTTCAGGGGAAACAAATAGAATACATAAATACATTGTGGCATATTTACGAAATGGAATACCTTACAGCAAGGAGGAGTAATTAAAGAAAAATTTCATTTTGGGAAGTTCTGGTAAGCATGAGCTCCATGTGCAGTTACCTTCTTGTTGCTGGAACAAAACACCTGTCCAAAAGCAGTTGAAAGGGTTTGTTCCTGCTTACAGCCTCAAGGGGAAGTTGCATCATGCCAGGGACAGCATGGCAGAGCAGAGGCTGGGTATCACATCATCACATCAGCTGGAAGGAAGCAGCCATAGTGATCTAGCTAGTGAATGCCAGGAGAGACAGACTACTAAACCTCAAGTCTGCCCCAGTGCCACACCTCAATATCCATGTACAAGCTAAGCAATACAAATTATATAATTTTGGTGATTCCATACATGAGCAAAGATGTTCTTACATTTGCCTTTAAATTGTCCTTGCATCCTAGAAAGAGAACATTAAAATGATATTAATATTTTAACATTCTAAATTTTCTCTTTACATTTGCATGACTTTAAAAAGCAAATCAAAAGCACATAACAAGGTTAGTTTGACTGGAGAAGGGAAGATGCTGAGATCCTCACATTTTCATTGTGTCCTGGTTCTCACAAATTATGAAGCTAGCGTTGTGTATCCTTAGCTGAGAGCCACCATGTCACCTTAAGGGAGCTGTGGGGTGGAGTGGTGCTGTGACAATGAATGCTGGGATCCTGGGAGAGAGCTGGAGAAATGTGAAATGTCCTCCATAACCTCAGTATTGGTGATAAAGCCTCATACTGAATCCCCAGCTGGTGGAGACTTTGGGGAGTGAAGCCTTGCTGGAGGAGGTGTGTCACTGGGTTTATTAGCCCAGCTCCAAGCCTAGTACTTAGACCTCTTCCACCCAGACATGTGACACCCAGAAAGCTTCCTTCACCATGATGAAACTTCTCAAACAAAAAGCCTGTAATAACCCTTTTCTCCCAACAGCTGCTTTTGGTCGGGTGTTTTTGCCCAGCAATGGAAAGGTAACAGCTACAAGAATGTGCCATTACTCTGTGCAATCCAGCCCTGGAGGAGCCCCTCTCTGCATTGTTCAGCCTTGCCCACCAGCCTGCTCCAGGCACCAAGGGATCACTCTTCATGTGTGTGCACTCCAAATATGCCCCGGGCAGTAGGATTCTTATCCCTCTTCCCAGTGCTCCATGTACCTTTTGATACAGGCCATGAGTGACAAATACCACATCAAGAATCAGTTAGCCATATGACCGGCCCCAGGCATCTGGCATTTCCATGCACCATTCTACTTAGTAATTCATCATTTATGTGCACCAGTGGGTAGGGTTTTTTTTTTTCCTTTCCTATTAAACTAAAGAAATATTTTCTGTCTACAAAGCCTGCCAAATCATTAAACACAGAATGGGCTGTTTTGGTTCAAAAGCTTGGGACAGCAGCTTTAATTTATATCCCCAAACACATTAGCCTAATGGAGCAGAACCTAGACAAATGTCTGTACAGGCAACTCACACTCAGAGACCAGAGTGGCTTCGGGCTAATGAATGAGCATGGTGGCATACTCCTCTTCTCTGAAAATTTCACTGTCACGTGTCTTTGAGGATAGAATATTGCTCTTGAAAAGAACTGTCAACTGGTAGCAGGAAGGCCATCTTTCCCCATGGAGAAGGGAGGTGTTCTCTGTGTGTGAAGGTGATGGCTGGTGTTGGGGTGTGGGGTCTTCATGACAGCAGGTGCACTGGTGGTGACAGGGAGAGGGCACAGTGAAGAGGTGGATAGCTAGAACCCCACAGTGTGGTACCCCCACCTGGGCTCAGAGCAGGCATCAGTCACTCCTGTAGTTAGCCGAGCTCTGCTCTCCTCCTGTTCCCCTGCCAGCCTCGCCAGCCAGGCTCCCATCAAGGCCAGCAGGTCCCCCTGCAATCCCAGCACCTATTCCTTCTAACTGAAACCCTAATTCTGTCTTTACGGGAATTTATCACTGGTCACTAACTGGTCACCTACCTCCTATCAGTCTGTTGTGTAAAACTCTGAAATGGGTCCCCATGTCACCATTGCATTACATCCAGGAGAGGCTGCAGTACACCTTCGCAGCTTCACACCTGTGCCCTTCACCTGCACACCTCCACAGCTCCACACCTGTGCCCTTCACCTGCACACCTCCACAGC